>ML810226.1:32228-55357 GCA_009831015.1 Picea engelmannii
TAATATTGGCTCATTACCCCTTAATTGGGGCATATTACATTAGTAATGTTATTTTATTTATGTTGGCTTTATTCCATTAGTTGTAATTATACCTCGTAGTCTCCTATATATACCAAGGAGACATTTTCATTTGGAATCATCTTGTACTTGAACATTTAAGTGGGTTAAAAGGAGGTTTCCCCCTTGAAGAGGCTTATTATCTGAAATTATCTCTTTTTCAAGGCGTTGAGTACTTTTTCTGAGGTTTTTCTATGCTATATTGATGTTATTTTATTTATGTTGGCTTTATTCCATTAGTTGTAATTATACCTTCTAGTCTCCTATATATACCAAGGAGACATTTTCATTTGGAATCATCTTGTACTTGAACATTTAAGTGGGGTAAAAGGAGGTTGCCCCCTCAAAGAGGCTTATTATTTGAAATTATCTCTTTTTCAAGGTGTTGAGTACTTTTTCTGAGGTTTTTCTATGCTATATTGATATTTGGTTCTTAACAGGAGAGTTGCATTTCGCACATACAGGTTCAAAGGGGGTCGAGTACACATTCGCTGCAACCAAAACACCTTCAACCTAGAAACACGAGCATAGGAATTAATACATTGAACAATATAATACACAACTTCACCCCCCCCCCCTAAAAAAATAAAAAATAAAATAAAACAAGCCGCAGAAATTTGGTGAAGGCTATTTGTATAAGCATAGTGAGAATGATTTTGTGGATGTATACGCACAACAGTTGTAGAGCTAGCTAGTTTCTTCATATCCAGTACTATGTCTACTCGCAACTATGTTACAAATGTTGCTTGGGTTGTGTGAAATATCCTTTATCTAACATCCCTTTTCTTTGTTATATTTTTGAAGAGCATAAGTGGAAACTTCCCTTTATGCAATTGTTGTTCCATTGACAAAAAAAAAATTGAATAGGTATCGAACAATTGTAGCTGCAACATGGGACAGTGCAATATTTGTGTAACTTACTCGAGATACATGCACATGTGAAAGTAAAGGACAAAACTGGATATGGAAAACGATACCATTTCCTTGTCGTTGTCCAACTCTCCATCCTTTATATGGAGAATGTGTTGCGAGCTAAGTTTTCTCACCAGTGTGACAGCTACGCCAATGGTTCCGATTGGGTAAATATCACTGCTCTATGCAAGATAGTTGATAGTTGTGTCTGGGACGAAACAATATTCTGAACAAACAGGGAGAATTTTTTCCACAATACTTGTTTCGTTGAGCAAAATAATCCAATCACAATCACCATGGTCATATACTGTTTTGGGCAATATATTAAAATTTGTAATGGATATCCCATTACCCAACAATATATTTTCTTCATATTTATGGACAAGTTGTGTAGGAATAGTCAGTGTGACTGTCATCATGGCCTCCTTGTCTGTCATGTCAGCATGCATAATGGATCTAGTTTTGTTTTCCTTATCCAAGCAGGTGATATAGATGACCATTATGTCCCCGATGAACACTTTTCCAATTCGGCGGTTGTTCAAGCCCTCTATTGATAGTACTTTGGGTGTTACAACTCTAGGCCTGGTGACAATTTTTGAACAGGAAAACTAAAGTGAATGGTAGTGTGCATTTTTCTTTTGTATTCTTTTTTCACTGGCATAAATATACAAGTAGATGCATAACTTCGATGAATTATGGAGCTAGAGTTTTGCAACCACACCTCTTAGTCTGCGAAACCTGCGCTATGTTCGGTGTCTCGCTTGTACTTGTTGATACTTCTTGTGAACTGCAAACCATGTTTTGCAGATGACATAATTATATTCACCATGCCATAGATGAATAAATATTCGAGGATATTTTTTTGGTAAGCATACTAGGAACATAATGTATGCATATTTACCTTTGGCCTTGTCAGTCTGTTGATGTCTAGGATGACTGACTGCTCATGGCCATGTCACTAGTCCAATTTTTTATGATGCAAGCATGTGTATATGAACATCATAAGGACTAAACAAGAATATGCATTGTATATTATCCATAATAGTTCTTAATGTCACATGCAGGGTGGAAGGAGATGGAATACGAAATAGGGTGCCAAGGAATATACTCAGGAAACATGAGGACCCGAGCGTCAAATTGTATGCCTTTGATTTTTTGACTGGAAAAATGTGTAACAGTAACAAGGCATGATGGCGAGGCACGACGGCCAATCTGTATAACGCAGGCCCCCAGAAGCCAAGGGAGAAATATTGAACCCACCAGCCCGACACCCTCAATTGACAAAGTGGGTAAATATGGAATAAGGTAAAAGCATGACCATAAATGTGAAACTGTTAGTCTGCCAATCGGTGCACCAAGGAATTTTCGAAAAGACCACTAAGCAAAGCAATTAGAAAGAAAAAGGGATAATAGAAAATGGAAAAAGTAGAAATGGGGAGGGCAGAAAGGCCCATTGCTCCCAAGTCATCATTTTCTAGTCTAATATTATATGCCCCCACCTGGTTTGTATACCTTTTCGAATATTGTACCACAAAACCCTCTGTTGTTGTACAGAACAATTCATCTTCATGTCCAACCAACTTGTTTCTTCCAAGGTAGAAATGTCGATTATACAATGGGCATGAGGGAAAGTTACTATGAAGACAGACATGTAAAAGAAAGAAAAACATTTCTATTTATTCCAATGTAACAGAAAATGGAATACGATTCACATGAGAATACATAGAAAGATACTTAGTATATACATACAGGTAAACCAAAAAAATTGCATTTAAAAAAAAAAAAGGGTGCAAAACAACAGAACAAGCAAAAAAAATATACAGACAGTAAATGAAATACTAAACACTGGAATATGAAATAAGAGTACAGGTATGCACCTCTGTAACTCCTCATCTACATTCCTACCAAATAGTCCATCATCCTCCCCGGCCATTTTGTGTGTTTAAATGTAGCAATGCAGGAAAAATACAAAGGACATGAAGGAGGTTAGTATGCAGGAAGACATGTAATGAAGATAAGTTATTATGTAGGAAGGTACGCAACATCTACATATAATAAATTAGGTGAACACATATACAGACAATAAATGAAATACAAAACAACGCAATATGAAATAACAGTACAAGCATGTACCTTTCTATCTCCTCTTCAACTGATGCAGTCAAGACTCTGTCATTTTCTCCAGCTATTCTGTTTGTTTGAATGTGGGAATGCACAAAATACAATGAACATGAATGGAAGCTGGTATGCACTAGATAACAAGTAATATGTACATACAGTAAATGAGACTCAACGAATAGAATAAAAGATAGGCAGAAACATGAACCTTTGTGCTTCTCCATCCATAGCTGTAAATATGTAATTTTTTTCCATGCCCAAAATATATTACAAGCCATAAAATATTACGAAATTACATGGCCATAGCTAAACGATTTTTGGTTTTCCATCGCAAAGTATCTAGATATGCTTCCACCCATGGAAATACATGTTCTTTATCCTCTACTCAGACTGTTGTGCCCACGATACAATATTTTGGTTTTTCGTGGCAAACTACCCAGATATGCTTCCATACATGGAAATTTAATTTTTCAGTATCTTTGTTGTACATATCATATCTCAAGCACAAGAAAAATTGTATCGTGGTCACACTAGTCTGTGTAGAGGATAAAGAACATGTATTGTCATATGGGCACATTTCACCATACATGGTTTATAAGTGCAGCTTGCATATGTTTATTTTAACAAAAAAACAATGGATATTGCAATTTCACATGTACTTCTGGAACTATTTTTCATGCAACTATTTTCTATCATGTCAACACTGAAGCACCAAAAAAATCTCACAGCGGGACAAATATCGACCTCGCCAGACAGGGAAAATAACACAACCGCATGTCCACTCGTGGATGCAGGGGCTGAACACTGTAAACCACCCCAAAAATAATAATAATACAAAAAAAAAGCTCCAATTGTTGGCGCAGGACCCCAACCCTACAAATTCGAAGCAAATAAAAGAAAACAACAAGCACCAAACCAGTGAGAAAGCACAAATAGGCCCAACTGCATCCCGAAGGCCCCAAATCATTAACTTGAGCCAAACAAACACAACCAACAACCGATGAACCAATGAACCAGTGAACAAGAAACAACCACTAAACCAGTAAACAACATATGTATCTCCAACGATTACGAAACTGCAACCGCAACACAGAAGGAACCGAAAACATATGACGATCATGCCAGTATAAATAAGCAAACATTCTTACTTGTAAAATGAAAACACTGAACAACAAATAAGGAATAGAAAATGAAACTATGGCATGGAAACTTACTTCGAATGATGAAAAGTATAAGTGTAGGTCGAATTGTGAACCAAAACAACAAAAAAAAACATCAATCAATGAACCAGCGAAGAAGAAGCACTCACCGAACTAGTAAACACTGTATGTAGCTTCAATGATGATGAAATTTCATTGCAGGGCTATAAGAAGGATGAAACATAGAATGCATATTCAACTAGTGGTGGACAACAATATTGTCCAAAATCACTGCAACATTACATGGAAAATTTTGAGGAATAGATAAACATTTAAGGTTGTCACGTTGTCTAAGGGCCTCACAGTATGCAAACATTTAAGTTGTCAGGCCGGTTGGAGGACCTCGCGTCATGTAAACATTTAAGTTGTCAGGCCTATTCAAGCACCTAAAAAAAAGTGTCAATACATTTCATACAAATACAAAGGAGTAATAATAATAATAATAATAATAGTAGCATAAACAAAAAAAAATAAATCACAATACAAGGTTATAAACTTTGGAATTACCGATCACTATAAACCTTGGATATCTAAACATTTCAATATGATTAGTACAAATAAAAAAAAGAAACATCGTATATGATCTAAGACATTTTATAAATCAAACAACATCAACATCAACATGATACGAAAATATATAATATACATGAACAAGAATATCAAAATCAATATACATCTCATGTATACATCTCAAATATGTCAAATATGGAATCTTAAATTTAAATGAGTGAAACATCTAAAATTTCATTTTAAAAAATAGAGAAAGTGTTAATAATATAAATCATTGACATACTTGAACAATGAATTTTATAAATAAAACATCAAAATTAACGTGATATGAGAAGGCATAATATGTATGATTGATAATATCAAAATCAATATCTATGTAAAATATGCATTTCAAGTCAAATATAAATGTCAAATATACATCATAGCAATCAAATATATACATGTTAACTATTTTTATAATCAAGGTCCACCAACAAAGTCAAAGGCATCAATAAATCTACCAGATAATAGTGCGGAGTCAATAGCTAGTGTAGTGGATGTAGTAGTTGGTCAGTCAGTTGGAGGAGGATATGGTGGCCGATCAAATGTTGGAGGAAGGTATGGTGTTTGGTTTTCTATTCAAGGAAGAGATGGTGTTTGGTCCAATTTTGGATAAGAAGATGGCATTCGATCAAGTACTAGAGGTGGAGGAGATGGAAATTTGTTTGCTCATGTAGGAGATGGAATTGTAGGAGGTGGAGGAGATGGTGTTTCATCTTCTTGTGGAGGATATGGTGGAGGTGGTGGAGGAGGAATAGGTCAAGGATCACCATCCTCGGTAGATGAATCAAAAGTAGAAGAATATGAAGAAGAAGATTGATGGAAATGGAGAGCCCTCTCAACCTCTTGAGTAGTTTGATGACACCAACAACATGATGCATCAATAACATCATATCACATGTAAGGTTCACCCATATTGATGAAAGCTTAGGGTCTCACATGATCATGTTATCTCATGCAGGGACCACTCTATGGTGAGCCATCACTACACAACTAATTTGTTATCTCCTGACAAAATCTACAATCCATCCTATGTGGCAAGCTAATTATTTGTATATAAGGAAACTCATTAGCCTCAACCATCTCCTTAACTTGTTGTGGAGGCACCTCCCCAACATACATTCCAATATATACAAAATAGTAGAAAACAATAATTAGACAATTTTAAAAAAATGTTACAATAAATTGCATGTACATTAAATGAGACAAAAAATGTGCAGCTATATTAACCAAAATGTAATGATAATATTAACTCTAACATCTAGTGGCTTCACCTAAGTATATAGAATGTTCACACATCCTAACTAGTCCATCCCTACATAAAAGTACTATACAATATTGAGGATGTGATCATCCTCACTAGATAGAAACTCTAATATATCAAAACCGACTTGCCTATGTAGCCACTCTAGCTAGCCTCACTTGGGAAACATCTACCCCTACATGTGCATACACACATTAATCATCGGCCTGGGAGGGATAATGTTGAATGTTATTTGAGAGACCAAAAAACTCTCAAAAAATAAAATAAATATCTCTAAACCAAAGGGGAAGACCATCCTCCCATCAAACACACCATGACAGTGATATAGAGAAAAACAAAAATGATGCAAAAAAATGGCAAAGCACCTAATTAGTCTAGGACTATAAATTGAAGTATCTTCATAGGGCATCAAAGGGAAATTAATGTGTTTCCCATTAGAAGTATATTGTGTCAATTTCATGATCGTAAGCAACATGCACCTAACCTCCTTTTCACTAAATGCATCTAAATGCAACTATCCACCAACAACTTGGAAGTCACTAGGGCCAATGATGTATACACTAACATATCTCTATACATATGTGTTATAACCCTCTTCTGCAACACTAAGAGAGGGATTAGAGAACTATGGAAAATCCCCCCTCTCCTAGATAACCTAATGATGAAATAAATATCCTCATATGTGGTTTGATACCACAGATCAGGACCGATCCTAAATACATACCATGCATGATGCCAATGATGAATCAACTACATCAATAAGTGTTTGTTCTCCTTGAGGAATGTATTTTCCTCTTAAATCTTGAAGAGGCCAACATCCCTCAAAAGGACAAGAGCTTGTGATGTAATAGGGTGAGTGTACATATCCCTCTCCCTCTCCCTCTCTCAGGACTCCCATTCATGTACACAATTGCATGGGTCTACCTTCTCGTATTGTTGTTATTGTTTTCATTGTTGTCATTGTCTCTAATTCATATACAAATTTCATTAGGTGTGTGTGTGTCTTTGTGTGTGAACAATCTATAATAAATTACTATTTATATTTATTGAAAATTAAAATTAATTTTTTTTTGCAAAAAATAAGTGTAAAACACATCGATGTGCCTTAAAAATAGAGATACACCATCCACAATGTGTAATAACCCCATGTGCATCATAAATAGTACTCCATATTTAAAATTAAATCACCAATAAAGTGGAAAGGTTTTATTATTATTGGTAATTAGTGCACCAATTGTACAAGGGAATCGAACCTAGACGGTATGCATTGTATGCTCAGACACACTGTCAATAACATGTTAGTACATTATGAAATGAATCAATAAATTTGAAAAACATTAATTGATAATTGTGATGGTGCCTAGAATGTAAGAGAACATTGGCAATGATGCTTCCTTAAATCCACAAGAGGACCAACCAATGCGAACAAATTTTAAATTTAAACAAAGTCTTTTGATGCACTTGGTATGTATGAAGGCATCGATAATGGTTCCTACATACATTTCTTAGAGAACCAATAGGTCTAGGATAGTTTGTACACCAATTTCACTCAATGGTGCATTTATAATATCAAGACAGAGCTAAAAAAATGCCACCTAATATTATAAAGAGAAGCAACAAAGCAATACATTATAACTAATTATTTGTGTTACACAGTGTGCTTAGGATGTACAAGAGCACTAAAAGAGGTGCTATTAATCATTTCAGAATGCACTGTAAAGTATGGTAAAATGTGTAATTCAAATAGAGCATGTCAGTGCAGGGAAGACTTATGGAGGCACTACTAACGATGCATCCATACATTTCCTAGAGCAACGACAAACTAGGGATATTTTTTAACATAATGTGCACTCACTTGTTCATTTATAATATCGAAAAGCATTGAGCACGATGCCACTTAATATTATAAAGGGCATCGACTAAGTGGGAGAATCACATTTATTATTTGTGTTCTATGGTACAGTTAGGATGTACAAGAGCATTGGTAGTAGTGTTATTGAACATTTACAAATGCACTGGAAAGCATAGGAAAATGATTGATATAAATAAAACATTTCAATGTGTGTGATATTTAGAGAGGTACTGCTAGCAATGCATTCATACATTTTCTAAAAGACCGACAAACCTAGGATATTTTTATAAAAGTAGCTTAACAATGTGTTTATAATATTGAGAAGCATCAGATACAATGTCATGGTACTATAAAGAGCACAAAAGCAATCTTTTTATGTTTTTACTATTTAACGAATGTGCTCGACATAATAAAACACACCACTAATTGTGTGTCCTAGATTTACAAGATGCACCGCATTTTATGGTACAAGCCAAATGACTTGAACACACTGTAGATTTTTTTTTAAATGAAAAAAAAGGTAAATTTAATCCAAATTCAATATTTTAATATGCTAAAAATGTAAATGAGGAGGTAAAAAACAATTTACCTGGTCCCTTCTAGTCAAGGGTGCATGGTTTCCACATAAATAACATATGGAAATAGGGTGTTGTTTTGCAAAATTCAACAAAAAACCAAATACACCAGCAAAGCGAAGTACTCGATGAATCTGGCAAGAAAATAACATCGAAAATTATTTGGTTGTTCGGGGATGGTGAGCATTGGTGCTTATACAATTGGAATCACTAAAGGAAAGTTTAAAATAAAATAATGGTTTAATGAGTTTTTATTATTTGTGTACCCTACCTTGGTGCTCCCAACGGTCAAATGCACTAGTGCATTTACATGTTTCCAATGCAACATTTTATTAAAAAAAATAGATATATATGCTTTGTTTTGTGCACCAATGCATTCTTGGGATTTTAAGTGCACCACTTGGTTTTTTATTTTTTTTAAATAAAAATATTTTTTTTTATAAAAAACAAATGTTTAAACCTAGTTTAATACTTTGTACATATAGATTCATAGGTGCACTTATTGCATGATGATGCACTGATGTCTAAGATATCATGAAATATTGAAACATTCACCGGTGTGCATATATAAGGAATGCATCAAAACAATTTTATTTTTTTTAAATAAAACCATATATTGAAAAATAAAATGTTTATACTCATTCAGTGTGTGATATATTGTCATGTACCAATGTTCTTATAAGTTTACGACACACAGTTCAGAGTTTGATATAAATTAAAATAGACCCATTTTTTCTACAAATTAGATAAAGCTACATTCAAGGTGCTTAATTAGAAATGCACAAGTGTATTTCATATGATGTAAGCTCACCTATTAAAATATTTATGGTTTCCCACTTCTTCTATAAATGAACAATGGAAACAAAATTGGGGAGGTTCCACAAAAACCTCCGCTATAAGGTGTTTTCCTTGTAGTGTTAAATTATAATAATTATTGTGTATCCTATGGAGTACTATAATTTCAAGCTATTAATTTCAATCAAGAAAAAAATGGTCTTCTCAACAAATAAATATTAATTGCAAATCTTATCCCAGTATGATTTGAAAATTCGAGTGTATTTACTTCACTACAAAACCTTATCCTTATCATAATGTTTCCACTTTAATTTTCTCTCCTTTTGGATGAGAGGACCTCCAACAAATGTTGGATCATACTCTTCAAAATCATAGAAAAAACTTCCTACATTTGCTAATTCTATTACTTTCTTGCAGTTATAAGAATGATTATGAACAAAAAAGTGGCCACTTACATATGTATTTTTTATCACTATTTTAGTTAGTTTTATGTATTGTCAATTGTATAAGTTGATTCTTCATCCTTTTTTGTATGGAAAAAGGATTTAGAGAAACACAAATCATCCCTTCATCCACTAAAAAAGTAGGCAACGATAATTACATTCCTATCAACTAGGTGGGTAAACCTTATCTAGATGCATATAGTTACCTTGATACTCAATTCAATCTTCTCAAAGAGGACATGTTGGTACCTTACAAATAATCTCTTAATAAACTAAGAAGTACTTTTGAACTACATAAGAAGAAACAAATATTTGATATCCAAGTATACACATATGTCAGATATCTTGGTGTGATAACCGACCGTGATAGTGTTGACTATGGTGTTTCTTTTAATGTAGAAAGTGGTTCCCAAGTCTACTGGGATAAGTCAAAAATTTGGATGAAAATTTCCTTTCTTAGCATATCTAGTGATGAATTTGTAACATTCTTTTGTGTATTAGTTTTAGACTAGGATCCAATATATCTTAGTGAAAGAAATGAAATCACCAATGGATGGGCATGAGCTAATTGAGTAGCATCTTCCTTTTCCCCTTATCTCTCCTATTAGATTTATTCTAAACAAGAAGCAAGAGATGTGAAAGAATGATATTCTAGCCTCCTTTTTTAATTCCTTTAATGCACTATAGGCGACAAACATGGCATCACCGACATAATCTGTGGCCCTGCCAAAGACCTAGAAGATGGTTTTGATCAACACAAGAATAGCTAGAGAATGGGTGTTTTGCATCATGAATCATTTATACATTATTAATGTAATTCACAAGCCCCTCAAATAACCTATACTGATTCCTTAGACTCATTTCATTTTGATACAACTTTGAACAAGATATCATATTTTTTGGGAAGACTAAGTTTATTGTACAAAAAAAAACAGTGTTCACATAAACCTTTAAGAATAGTGTGTGTATGTTGAGTAGTCAATTTCATGCTATCCTAAATGTAGTAGCTGCACCATTTACACAACATGACATTTGTATTCTCTTCATATATGTTATTTTTTATTGTGTTATACATCCATATAAAATGTTATTTAGTATCAAAGAGACCCCTTGAACTAAAAACATCAAAGAATCATGTCAAGTTAGAGTTTGGCATGAAAGTTAGAATTATCCTAGTTATACACAAAGAAATGACATTGAAAGAGTCATAATGATATGAAGTAACTCTCTCCTCCAAGCTTTGTAAAAAAGAAAATTATTGGAAAAGTTTGAAGTCAATGGTTCAAAGGTCGAATTCCTCAAAAATATGAAATGAATCAATTGATGGTTGACATTCCAAGGTAGCATTATAATAAAGGGTGTTTTCTTGATGAAAAAATAACCCAAGAGAGATAGAGAAAAAATGAACCTTGGGAATAAGAATGGATAGTAGAATAAGAATGAAGGACTTGGAAAGAAGAAGTGTGCTTGATAATTTGAGGATGAATGGAATTTCGAGCCTATCCACCATGAAGAAACATTATCTATGAGCCAAACAAATCTGTAAAATACCACCAATGAGTAAGAACACATGAAATATTTGATTGAAAACTTATAACTCGCATTTATAACAAAAACTAAGCATGAATAAAATGTTAGAATACTAAGAGGGGGGGTGAATCAACATGAGCACTTATATTACTTTTAACCACAATGTATATTCTTCAACAATGTTCAGTAATTTATCTTTAGCATTCAATATATATCATCAGTAGTATAATCATAAGCAGTATCAGATGAACAATATCACATCAAATTCATAGTACACTAGAATTTGCATGGAAACCCAAATGGGAGAAAACCACAAAACTATTTTCTTATATGTCAAAAGAATACGTTCATTGGAAGCTCTAACTTCCCAATTTTCTAGTTGCAACTGGAAGGATAATACAACCCATTATTCTTAGGCTTTAACATGAAGGAAGCTACAACTCCCTGAGTTCTCTATCTCCAACCAAAAGGATGCTACAACCCCTTGAGTTCTCCGGCACCAACCGGAAGGTGGCTACAACCACCTATCCTCGCCTCATCCTACCGCTATGAAATATAAGTGGACACTCACTATCACTACCACTGATATTTTCACTATCATTGATGGTCAACCAATCATCCAACCTATCACTGTCTCTGCCAGTAATATATATTCATCAACCAAATGTACACAGATCCACTCACATGGATACTAAAACCATCACAACATCAAGTGCATCAACCATGTACCAAAATATATGCCAAGTTTATATACCATAACATCAATGAAGTCCCTCAAAGAACCAATGCATGTCCCTCATGCCACCATATATCAAGGGTATCTCTCAACCATGAAAAACCATCTCAAAGATATGAATCACAAAAACCATATCATACACTAAACCATATACAAGAGTGCTCCTCACTCAACCATGTACGAAAGTTGTACCATAACCATGTGTTAATACCAAACATGCCAAATATGCCTCAAGCATGCACCATATCATAACCAACCATTACCTTCAAAACAAGTAGACAAGCATACTAGTACTTCTCTAACTGGCCTGATACAATGAAATGTTGACCTGTAAGTTATCTTCTAACCTCAAGGAGCTGGAATAAGCATTTCCCCCAAACTTGTCTTGTCCCCGTGGGACTAAGAAATCCTGTCTCGTGAGGCCTCGCTTGACAGGTATATTGAAACCCACGGGGATGCCTTGCAGGACACTATTAGTCTAACCTGAGGGGATCAGTAAAACTAGGGTTTCCTCAGATATTTCCACTCACCTCCATGATGGGTGTTGTATATGCACTAAATCCCTTGATTAAATTGTCAACACGAGGTAAGTAAACTTAGAGTTGTAGCACTATATGTGCCAACGCCGAAAAGCTAGAGAAAGTATAGTCTAACTAAGGAGGTGGTCTATCTGAGGGTTAATCTACTTAAGCAAAGACTATCAATGAGCAAAACCTATCAAGGAACTTGAACTATTTACCCTAAGCAACTTTTAAACAATGGATCGATGGATTGTTCCTCAAGAAGCAAATGAAAACCCTACTTTGAACAAGTTAACCTATTTAATCTAATGAAAAAAAGAGTGTCATCTATTTAATCTATTCAACTTAATGAGAAACATCAACAACAAATTAATCTAATCAATATATTCAAATCAATGAGTAACAACAAGTAAGCAAGTAAACAAGAAAACAACTAACCTATTAAAACATATTCAGCAAGTAAACAAATCAAAACTACTCGACATGTAACTAATCAAAACTATTCAGCAAGTGAACTCTTTTCTTAAGCTAAAACTCATAAGTAGTTCTAATCTACAAAGGGAAATATTAACCTATTTAATTAAAATCATATGAGAGTATTCAAAGATTAATCAACAACTATTATTAATCTACAATAACAAGAAACTTCAAATATGATGATTATGTCTTCGGTGCCTTATGACATCACGATGGCATCTAAAAATTAGTGATAGCTCGAGAGGAATAAATTCAATATTAACTTCTATAGAGAAATGAAAAGTATGAATCAAGCAATCTAACGAGAGCTTAGCCATCATAGAAGAAATGTCAACTATCTTGAAAATCCATGTGATCTCCCAATTTATGCATTAATCGTCAATAATAAGAAAACACTATTCTACTCAATTCAAATGCACTCTTATGCTAACATAAGAAAAATCACACAATTAGAAACTCATAACTAAAAGCTTAACTCAAACTCAAATTTCTAATTAAAATTGCAATTTAAATCTAGAACGGAAATTTCATAAATTAAACTAAGCTAATCCTATTATTAAAAACTCAAACTTCAAACCAAAATGCTTATAAAAACATAACCCAAATTCTACCTCTATTCTAGCATACTACAACAAGATTGATAAGAAAAATGGATTCAAGAAAGCATGACTAAACTGAGAATTAAATTAACAAAACTCGCAACCATCGAAACTTTGCCAAAGAAACTATGTACTCTGTGTTAAATTAATACTTTGTTCTAGCTACTTTGTTTTAACCTACAGAAATTCACTTTAACATTTAACACACGACAAAGTTAGAAGCTTGCAACCCATTTACTAATGATTAAAAAGAAACAGCATATTAACAACTATCTCCTACAAGCAACCTAAAAAAAGGAAATTTAAACAATTAAATGATGAACAACAAACACACAGGATTTAAAATGACAAAAACACATATAACGGGAAATGAAGTAAATGAAAATTGCACAACTCAAATATACAAGCTATCTATCTAAGTATTCACCCAGACCACTGGTGGGCCCCCCAGTAGGTCGTGGCTACTCCTCAACAACAAATCGTGAGCTAAATCAACACGGCTCTGGCATTAAATTAAAAAACGCAGTCTAGCACAAGTTTGCGGAAATGTATGAGTTACACAGCAAAATGATTCTAATAATTCTTCTTAACACTTTGTCTGACCACTAATGTGGTATTTATAATGATTTCAATTCGAGAGGTCGACCACTGGAAGGGTCGACCTCCTCTAAAAATGGTAAATTCCATTAAATGTGTGCTAACAGTCTTTGGCTTCTCGAAATTGAGTGAGCCACTCAATAATTAACACAACTACTTAATCAGAGATGCAAGAGCTCAGTTGTTGGGGGCCACGAGGGTGAAAAAAACCCATGTCATCGATTAGCCTATAACAGGCCGCCAATATAACAACCGCCAACTCGCCCATGCTCCCAGTGCTGGATGGAGTGTCAGACACAGTGCCGGATGAAGTACCAAATCGGGTGTTGGATGGAGTGTCGAATGAGCTACCGGATGGAAAAACGCATGGAGAATTCATCATGGACACACAAATCACGCATTAGATTCTTTTAGACATTAAATCAAATCGATTTTAACTCAAAACCATCGTAAAACATCAATTGCACATACCTGGTATAAACCTATGACGAATTGATATAAAATCCTTCAAAACTTCTTCAAAATGGTTAAACACACATATAATACCAGTACAAAAAGGATTTAATCATCATCATAAATTAACCAAATCATGAGCCCAACATTACCCCCACACCTAAGATTTTGCAGGTTCCACTGCAAATAAAAATGAATTGCCCAATATGACTAGACTTGTTGAGCAGGGGATGGATGAGCTTTAGAAGCTTCTTTCCCTGAAGACTTTGTCTTGGCCCTCTTGCGGTGTTTCAATTGTGCACGAAGGCTACGATTTTCATTGGTCATTTGGTCAACCAATCTTTGGAGGTAATTCACCTTTGTTTGTAGTATTGCATTGTCATGGTGGAGATGTCTATCCATGGTCTTCCTCTCTTCCGATTGTTGCAGCAGTTGAACATTTTCTTGTTGTAATTTTTCAATGGCTAGAGTATGATAAAATATCTTAGAGGAGGGCTTGGATCCCTTGAAGGATGTAGAGAGCCTATCATTTTTGCGATCTGGTGTAGGCATCTGTGAGGTAGGAGTAATCGGGGGTTTATGAGGGGAAATGGGTTCATATTGTGTCTCTCTATCAGTCTCCAATTCTTCTACAGACACTTCCCTAAGTATTTTATGGGGGCTTTCGATATCAGAAGATACTTGGATAGGGTCTAAAGTGCTTGGGAATTTTTTATAAGGCTTTCCTTTTGTATTTCGAGCACTTTTTCGAAAAGACCCTCTCTTGAATCGATTATATCCTCTCCTATTTGTGGGGACTACATGGAAGTATTTTTGAATTTCCTCTTGTAACTTTTATGGTGCAGGATCAATAGATGTTGAGGGCATTGGAGAGTTATCAATAGGCTTCTTAGTCTTCTTGCCCGATGAGGCTACAGGGTTATCAGCAAGTTTCTTGTTCTTTTGTTATGGTAAAGGGATATCTTGAGTAGAAGGGTTTGGAGTCTTCGGAGAATGGGGTTTGGATGGAGTAGCAGTCCCTAAATCAAGTGTTTTCTTGTTGGTCTCGATTGTAAGATGGGGGTTTGAAAATTGATAAATGAACTCATCCCATGTCTTCCCCTATTTTGCCAACTAGGATATAACAAGAAATTTGATGAGGTCGTGGTGGAATAGGTTGTTATGAGGATTGGCCACATTCTTTCGTACTTGGGAAGACATCTTCTCAAGACTTTTTAATAAGTAAAAAGGGAAATTCAATGGCTTATTGAATTGAAAATGAGCTAATAATCGAAAATGGAAGGATTTAAAAAAAAAATATCTTCCTTAACAAGTGATAATTCTGGTGATGACTATAAGAGGGTTAATTAGCTCATCCTTAATCCACTCCTTGGAGTATCCCTTAGCTCTAGAGACATTCTGAAACTCAGGTTTAAAGACCATGTTGTAGCTCACCTGTGGAAAATGGTGGTGTGTGAACTAGCGATCTCCAACACTTGGAATCTTTATGGCTGAGGCAATTGATTCCTTAGAGACAAATAAATTCAGAGATCCCACATGCACCATCCTTCCATTGAATCCGAGGGTGAATTGCAGAGAAACACCGTCATCGTGGCCCTACATATGGGACAAGAATGGTCCCCACCCTGGGCGAAGGAAGACCTACCTACATTGTGTGAACTCAGGGATAGCAAAGAGGTTAGCATAGGATGACGACTCATATAGTTTGGGCATGGTGAAAGTGTGGAGAATGAACAGAGGGAAGAATTTGATAGAGGATGAGTGCAATTAGGTAGAGGATGAGCGCAATTAGGTAAAGGGTGAGTGCAATTGGGCAGAGGATAAGCATAATGCACAAATGAGATAACAATTTAAGTTATCCCTCCATTTTTTAATGCGCCTAAGGTGGAAACGGTTGAATTCGTTGATCAATTCATCACACATGAGTTTCCATGTGTGAGTGTGAGTGCGCTGATTTCGAATTCGAAGAGTATCTTTTGGAGTAAATCATAATGATGAAGGAGTTAGATCAATGTACAAGTCTTCGACTTGGAACTTTGATCATAAAAATGTTTAAAAATTGTATCATTTAATTTCTCAATTTCCATTTAACTAACTCATCATACAACTAAACAACGAAATAAATTCAAATGATTAGTGGTCACCTGAAATCGTGGTCATTTACTTTGTGTATGCACCTCGTCTGATCCTTCATATGGTGTGTCATCCAATCGCCCATATGGCACCTCATATGGTATTTCAAATGGCACTCCATATGGTATTCCTCTGCGAAATGAGATTTGTTCATCCTGTAATGGATGTTTTATCCATAGCACTCAGTCTTAAAACACTTTTGACAATCATAGTGAACAAGAGTAGAGACAGGATAAGAGTGTTCCATTATTACTTATTTTGACATCGTGCTCACACAATCTATTCCTATATCTCGCATATTATAAGGCGTGTAATCACAAATCTGTAATGAACAATCTGTAAAGAAAAACCAATTAAGTGTTATATCAAAGAAATGTACAGTAGTTTATAACACACAGGGATCATTTCAAAATAAAATAATCGTTGATATAATAGCATGTATCATGAAAACAATATACAGAAATTTTTACAAAGATTCCACTTCTCCTTCTCATGGATTATAGATAGGGAGTGTTGTCATTTGTCAACTCATGAAACCCCTCCCCCACTCCTAAGTATTGTGACACCTCACAATAAAAAATATAGGAAACCAGTCAATTCTCCCAATAGTCGATGATTTACAGCTTGTTAAGTGTAGAGATAAATTTCACATATCGGTCTGATGAGACAATTAGAATATGGCCCTACCTATATGATAGAATATCCTACATATAGCTAAGAAGAGGTAGGCAAGAGAGTTTCAAGATAGTCTCAAAGTTAGTTCCAAATGGAAAATTTATGGAGTTCAATAATCTTAGCTTAACCATACATACTTCATGTCATATTTGTCTACAAGTAATGTTGTACATCAGGACAAGTTTAAGATTTAGGAATTTCTTATTATTTTTTGTCATATTATCATCCTCGCTAGGTAGAATGCCTCGCTGCTAGCAAGCTTGTTCAGTACTCTGACAGGTTTACCTAGTCATACCACAGGCTAGTACCTGCTGCCAGCAGACCTGTTCAGTATCCCGATGGGTTAGCCTCTTACACCCTCAAATATTGGCCCTCCATCTTTTAATATTTTAA
Source organism: Picea engelmannii (assembly GCA_009831015.1). Classification (NCBI taxonomy): domain Eukaryota; kingdom Viridiplantae; phylum Streptophyta; class Pinopsida; order Pinales; family Pinaceae; genus Picea; species Picea engelmannii. Next base: position 50,107 of record ML810226.1, read on the forward strand.
TATAAGATTGCTTTGTGCAAGAAGATGGGGGGATAACTCTAAAAAAAACTTTTTTCTTTTTTCTTCTCTCTTTTTTTTAGATTGGGATGGTATTTATGTTAGAGGATGACTCTCCTTTATATATTCCTTAGTGATTTTTCTGATGTAAGGGGTACTTAAGAGGATGTGGCATATCTAAAGTTATGATATAATAAATCATTTTTAGTGTATAGTGGATGGTACCATTGGGAAAGAACAGAAAGGTATCTTTAGGCTCAACTCACATTCTTCTTTTTCTTTTTTAAGTTATTGTGATGTTTCCATGGCTAATCGCTAATCAGACCTCCTTGTTACTCTTTAATAAACATACTTTACTCACTTACTCAAGGTTCTTGGGGAAACTGTATGAGTAACCTCTAAGTTTGATATTCAAGGTATCACTTCTTTATATCTGGTGGTGAAGGTTTAAGAGCAATAGCTATTTAAGATGCCTTGAGAAAAAGAATATGAAATCTTTGCAAAGATGTGGCTAATTAAAACAAGTCATTATTCAATTGATGCTTAGTAGACAACAAGGTTCAAATATAGAAATATTTTGAAGAAAAATCCTTCCTTTATATCTCCTTGAAATTGTCTACTCCTAGTGAAATAAATACCTATAGAAATCTCTAAAATTGTCTATCAACAAAATTCAAAATTATTTACATATGTACGATCGAAAATTCAAAAAAAAACATTCAAGAACAAGGGGGAACTTCCCCATCTACTAAGGCAAATGCCTTGTCAGTTGACATGACCTGTAGAAAAACTTCTTTGGAAATGGGCCTATGATAAAGTTTGAGTCGGTGTCCATTTACTACAAAGGAGACTTGTTCATCGTCAATTGTTTTGATTTTCACAGCCCCATTGTCATACACGATGACTACCTCATAAGGACCCAATCACCGAGTGGTAAGTTTGCCTTTGAAAGTTTTAAATTGGGAGTCAAACAACAAAGCCCAATCACCAGACTGGGAGTGTTTCTTCTTAATAAACTTGTCATGCCACCTGCTCCTCTGGTTTTGGACTAATATTGTTTGTTGGATAACATCTTCCCTAATCTCATCCAACTCATTTAATTGTAGGGCTCATTATTTCTGAGCCTCATCTACGTTTAATCCCAATTCTACGGAAATACGGAAGTTCCTTACTTGGAATTCTATTGGTAGAAGTACTTGTTTCCCATACACTAGCTCATAAGGGGTATGCCTAGTGGTGTTTCTCCAGGTGGTCCGATATGCCCACAAAGCCTCTAAAATCCTATCAGCGCAATATCGATGATGCAATTGAACAGTCTTGGTTAAAATAGCTTCCAGAACTTTGTTTATGGACTCTACCTGACCATTAGCTTGTGGGTGGTATGGAGAAGACTTGCAATGCTTAATCCCATATTTCTCTGTTAGTTCTCTCATCAACTTGGAAGTGAATTGAGTTTCTTAGTCTGTAAAAATTTCACGAGGAACACCAAAGCAGGTAAAGATGTCTTCATAAATGAATTCGACAATGGATTTTTTTGTAGCCCTGAATAGGTATTTTTCCCTCTACCCATTTGGTGACATAATCTGTACAAACCAAAATATAATTTTTCTAACGAGACATGGGTGAAATTGGTCCTACAAAGTCAAGGGCCCATTTCTCAAAAGGTTCTATCATAACTTGGGCACGCAAGGGAATTTCTTCAGCTGACATGGGTCTTTCTATCCTTTGACAACTATCACAACTCCTCACATACTTGGAAGCATCCTTGAAAATGATAGGCCAATAGTATCTTGAATGTAACACCTTATATGTTGTACGTTTGTGAGAAAAATGGCCACCACATGGTCCATCATGACAACTTCATAGGATTTCTGGTATCTCATCTTTTCGGACACATCTACGAATAATCAAGTTTGGACTAGTACGAAAAAGGTCATGACCAACCCAAGAGTAACTGTCACTTTACATAGTAATTCTACGTTTTTCATGAGGTGAAAAATGAGATGGTAACTTCCTAGTAGCCAAATAGTTCACCATATCCACAAACCACGGGGTATTTACAGAGAGGGAAAAAAGGTTCTCATCTGGGAAACTATCATCAATGGGAATATCATCATCCTCATTTTTATGCATGAAAGCAACTCAGCTACCAAATTTTTCTTTCCAAGTCGGTCAAGAATGGTGATATTAAACTCTTGCAATAGCAAGAGCCACCTATTCACTCGGCCATTAGTAATGGGTTTATTCATGAGAAATCTAATGGAAGAGTGATTTGTATGTACAAATAATGTGTAACCTGTGATGTAGTGGTGAAACTTATTGATAGCATGAACTACTTCCAATAATTACTTTTCGGTAACTGTATAGTTTAACTCGGCAGGGGACAAGTTCTTGCTCACAAAATAAATGGCATAGGACTGTTGGTCTTCTTTCTACCCTAATATTCCTCCTATTGCGGTGTTGGAGGCATCAATGGATATGTGAAATGGGAGATCCCAATTGGGTCCCCTAAGAACTGGTGCCACAGACAACTTAGCCTTCAGAGTTTCAAAGGCGGTTTGACACTGCTCAGTCCAAAGAAAATCAACATCCTTTATTAACAATCCAAACATGGGTGCAACAATCTTTGTAAAATTTTCAATAAACCGCTAGTAGTATCTGACATGTCCAAGAAAGATTCTCACCTCTTTCTGAGTCTTGGGGGGTGGAATTCTGACGATGACCTCAATCTTAGCAGGATCAAATTTAATCCCTTCAGATGAAACATGATGTCCTAGAACCGCTCCTTCAGTCAACGACATTTTACATTTTTCATGACTTAAAGACAGGTTCATTTCTTGGCATCTGATAAGGACTTTTTCTAAATTATCTAAGGCTTCCTAGTAAGTATTGCCATATACTATGAAGTCATCCATGTATACCTCCACACAATCATGAATAAGATCAACAAATATCCCTAGTACTTCCCTTTGAAATGTGGCAAGAGAATTACACAATCCAAATGGTAAGACCCTATAGGCATAGGTGCCCCAAGGACAATTAAAGGTAGTCTTGTCCCGATCCTCGGGCACTATGAGAATTTGATTGTACCCACTATATCCATCTAAAAAGGAGAAATATTCCTTTCTAGACTGGGTATCCAAGACTTGGTCAATGAAAGGAAGAGGAAAATAATCCTTCAGAGTGGCCTTGTTAAGCTCTCAGAAATCAACACAAATTCTCCATTTCCTGGTCACTTTCTTTGGAACTACTACAAGCAGGGATACCCATTTACTGTCGGAGATGGGATAGATAAATCCGACATTTAATAATTTTTGGATCTCCTCTTTTATTATGTCCTTGAGTGTTGGGTTCATCCTTCTTTGGGGTTGCCTAACATGTGTTACTTCCCCCTGAGTATATATGTGATGAATACATGTGCCAGGGCGTATACCCTTCATGTTAGTGTATTCCCAGGTGAATGCCCATGATTGTTCTTTAAGGATACTTACTAACTGTTTTTGTTGGTTTGCATCTAGTCCAGAGTTTATATGTAGAAATTTCTCTGGACTAATCTCGTAGGGCATGGTATAAGATGTGGCAGACTCGTCTATCTCAAAGATGAAATATGTTGAATGCAAAATCGATGGGTCCAATTTTTCCTGAAATTCTTCCCCAAACATGTACTCAAATTGGGGAAAAGATTGTGGAAAATCAACACACATGATGGCAGAAATAAACTGGTTTAGCACATTTTTCGTTGTGTGCTCCTGAAGTGCCCAGGAATGATCACTTGGAAACACGAGTTCTTCCCAATCCTCATTCTCGTATGGACATTCAAGTCACCATAGATTTTCCATGATAGGTTGAGTCAGTGGATATATGGTGATATTTTGGATAGAGAGTCCATTTGAGATGGTCATTTCTCCCTCTTTGCAGCCAATAAATGCATTGGTTGTGGCTAACCAAAGTCTTCCCAAAATAACGGGATGGCCTTTGGTAGGATCCTTTGAGTGGATGACAAGAAATTCTACTAGGTACTCCCATGAAGCTAAAGTAACTATGATATCATCCAAAATTCCTTCAGGTATAACCCTAGTCTTATCTGTTAATTCCAAAATGGTTGGGGTAGGTCTAAGAACAGGTTTTAACTGTAATTCCTCCAAGGTAGTAATGGTCATAACATTGATGGTTTCCACTGGGTATATGAGAGTGTTCCCAATGGAAACCTCATTAATGGTTATGGTCACTACGAGGTTTCCTGGGTTCTCATATTTTGCTACCTTAGGCTGCTCTGATATGTACTCAGAAATTTCTCCTATCAAATGTATTGTTGGAGGATCCTAATGCTTCATTCATGGATTCTTAATACACAATTCTTTGACCACCTTACTGTATATTGGATTATCCTTAATGACTTGTAGAAAGTTAATCTTGACACAATTATTTTTCAATTCATTCAAGATGTCAAATTCTGGTTGCGTGGTAGGTTTCTCGATTACTAATCTTTATGGATAAGGAGGGGCCTTCGTAATTTGTGAAGGTTCATTTTGGGAAATCTTGGGTTCTTGGTCCTTAGGAATAATAACATCTTCCCACCTAGTGTCATCCATGGTTTGTTTGGGGGTTTCCTCTTCTTCTTCTTCCTAGATGACTACTGAAGGCCTCTGCCTGTCCAGAACTTTTCCTAACCTTAGTTGAATCTCCTGCAATGGGACAGGAGAAATAACATATGTCAAGAAGGCTTGCATCTCAACATTGTGAAGAGGTTGAGTGGGCTTATTATTAGGATTGGGCATTGGTTGTGCCGGTAATAATGTTGGTCTTGGGGAGCTTGCATTCTGATATTGTTCTGGTTGTTGTGGAATATGAGGTAAAGGTGGTGAAAGAAAATCGGGCAAAAGTTGTGAGATGTTCTGAGGGTAAGGATGGTTGGGCATAGGAACAGGCGGAGCTTGAGGGTTCCCTTGGTTATTCCCTCCTCTCCATCCTTGAATCCAAGGATGGTGGTATTGTGTCGACCATTTTTTCCAAATCGATGAGTTCCACTGATCCAGGTGGATATCGGTGGCCACCCACCTTTTTCGACTGGCTCAAAACAGTTTTCTGGCAATTTTGGCAATTTACTATTTTTAGCAGGTTTTAACTTCCGGGGTCATTTTGAGGGCCTAAATGAAGTTTTTTTGAGATAGAGGTTCTCAATGATAGTTGAAGGCATGATTGATCCCCCAAAATGAATCTCCTTGACGATACCTTTCCAACGAGCTATCACACG
>ML810226.1:60734-73261 GCA_009831015.1 Picea engelmannii
AGCCACATCTCTTCTCAGAGATAAGCTACCAGCGCCCTAGCTAGTTTATTTCCATTCTGTCTGTAAGCATATTTCAGTCATTTGTTATTAATGAAATGAAGTCTTGTTTCCGCTGCATCTCTGCGTTTATGTGTATTTCTGTAGTTCATTGTGTTCCTACATAAATCTGAATCATCCACTATTGTGGTTGTTGATAATAGGGTGGAACTTGAGTTTGTAGATCTGAGTATGTAGGTTGATTCCTAGGCTGCCATGGCCTCCTAGGTGTATAAGAGGACTCCCTAGGATCCCCACTCCTATATATGGCTAACAAACCGAGCAATTATGGACATTTTTAGTTGAGTGGTTCTATATGCAGAAGACGTAAACTGAAATGTTATCTAATGGGCATTCCCTTGAGGAATGCTTCCTCCTGCATCTTGGGAAAAATATGTTCATTGATGCATTTTCCTCCTCGTGTTTCTTTTAAATATTTAGGGTGTCCAACTGGGAACCTACTGTGCTTAAGATATTTGTCTTGAAGTTATCTAAAAGGTCCCCTATCTCTACTATTGTGATACCACCTGAACTAACTGGTCTTAAGTTTCTACTATAAGGATCCTGAACATTCATCCTTGTTTTAACTCTACTCCTCGAGCAATTCTTACACATTTCATATATTTTGGAAAATTCTTTATGGGAGATGTCACCCGATTCCATCAGGTTAAATATCTCTAGGTATTCCTCTTAAATCCATTAAGGAAAAGAGCCCTAACTGCATCATTTGGAAGGTCATGGTATTTTGATTTATGTGAGATATAAGCAAACGGTTCCATATAATCCTCGAGATTCTCGTCCTCTAACTATTGGATTTTGAAAATATCATGACGAGAATCCTTGGATTTGCAGTAATTTTGGTACTTCTTAAGAAACATATCTTTCATGGCTTCCCAAGACCTAATATTGGACTCTCCCAACCCCATGAACCATCTTAGTACCGAGTCCTTGAGGGTGGCAGGAAAGAATTTTAGTTTATGGGCATCTTATAAGTAGTTGTAGCTCCTACACAAGATATCGAACTCAAATATGAAGTTATCTGGGTCCTCATTGCTTTTACCGTAAAAGGTGGGCAGTGCTGAGAGGGGAATGTTTTTCATATTGAAATTATGTGTGGTGTCCAAAATTGGAAATCTGAAGGTGGTCTCAGTTTGGTTTCCAGCTTCTTTTCCCTCCTCGTGTCTTACATTGTTATGATCCTCTTGGTCATCCATACTAGTTTTATTTCCAAGAGAGTACCTAAATGGTTTTATCCTTGAAGAGAACAAAGTATCCCAAGGTTATTTTCTAAGAAAGGTATCCCTTTGGTGGGAAGGTCTTCCTACTACTTGGATGTTTGGGACTCTACTCAAGCCGACTAAGATTATTGGTGCCAAAGTTTCTATTTCAATTTGGGAAACAATTATGTTGGTTGAACTACCAAACAAAGTATTCACATGTTCAGGGTCTATGATGTCTACAAAGTTAGGATCTCCTGATGGTGGTAAGAAAATAAAAGTTGTGTTGGTTGGTTCTACGGAAGGATCGAATGGTCTTGCCTCCTTTCTCACTGTTATTGATGCTTCAATTTTTTGTTCTATAGTGCTCCCTATTTTGTTCTCTTCAGAGACTGTTATAGCTCTTTGGGTTGAGCTAGCTCCTATTTTTCGATATCGGTCTGCGGAGTTTATGAGTGGAATGTTCCTTCCCTTGAAAATGTCGGAAGGAACCTTGGTTGAAAGGTCTAATTTGGTTTTAATGTATCTTCCCTTTGGGTACCTAGGTCTGTTCATGAAAGAAAACAAAAAGAAAAACTACCATTGGGTTTGGGGGAACCTGCTATAACAGATGCACAGGTTCTTACCTCTCATCTTAAATTTACCCCACCACCAAACTAATGCTAAGGTTTAGAAATTATCTATCTCCTAATTATTTCCTACCTTGAGACAACTCCCCGCAACGGTGCCAAAAATTATGGGTGTTCTATATGCACTAAATCCCTTAATTAAATTGTCAACATGGGGTAAGTAAACTTAGAGTTGTAGCACTATATGTGCCAAGGAAGAAAAGCTAGAGAAATTATAGTCTAACTAAGGAGATGGTCTATATGAGGGTTAATCTACTTAAGCAAAGACTATCAATGAGCAAACCCTATCAAGGAACTTGAACTATTTACCCTAAGCAACTTTTAAACAATGGATCAATGGATTGTTCCTCAAGAAGCAAATGAAAACCCTACTTTGAACAAGTTAACCTATTTAATCTAATGAAAAAAATCAAGTCATATATTTAATCTATTTAACTTAATGAGCAACAACAAAAGCAAATTAATCTAATCAATCTATTCAAATCAATGAGTAGAAACAAGTAAGCAAGTAAACAAGCAAACAACTAACCTATTAAAACTTATTCAACAAGTAAACTAATCAAAACTACTCGACAACTAACTAATCAAAACTATTCAACAAGTGAACTCTATTCTTAAGATAAAACTCATAAGTACTTCTAATCTGCAAAGGGAAATATTAATCTATTTAATTAAAAGCATCATGACAATATTCAAAGATTAATCAACAACTATTCTTAATCTACAATAACAAGAAACTTCAAATATGATGATTATGTCTTTGGTGCCTTATGACATCACGATGGCATCTAACGATTAGTGATAGCTCGAGAGGAATAAATTCAATATTAACTTCTATGGAGAAATGAAAAGTATGAATTAAGCAATCTAACGAGAGCTTAGCCATCATAGAAGAAATATCAACTATCCTGAAAATCCATGTGATCTCCCAATTTATGCATTAATCATCAATAATAATAAAACACTATTCTACTCAATTCAAATGCACTCTTATGCTAACATAAGAAAATTCACACGATTAGAAACTCGTAACTAAAAGCTTAACTCAAACTCAAATTTCTAATTAAAATTGCAATTTAAATCTAGAACGGAAATTTCATAAATTAAACTAAGCTAATCCTATTATTAAAAACTCAAACTTCAAACCAAAATGCTTATAAAAACATAACCCAAATTCTACCTTTATTCTAGCATACTACAACAAGATTGATAAGCAAAATGGATTCGGGAAAGCATGACTAAACTAAGAATTGAATTAACAAAACTCGCAACTATTAATCCATCGAAACTTTGCCAAAGAAACTATGTACTCTGTGTTAAATTAATACTTTGTTCTAGCTACTATGTTTTAACCTACAGAAATTCACTTTAACATTTAACACACAACAAAGTTAGAAGCTTGCAAGCCATTTACTAACGATTAAAAAGACACAACATATTAACATTTATCTCCTATAAGCAACCTACAAAAAGGAAATTTAAACAATTAAATGATGAACAGCAAACACACAGGATTTAAAATGACAAAAACACATATAACAGGAAATGAAGTAAATGACAATTGCACAACTGAAATATGCAAGCTATCTTTCTAAGTATTCACCCAGACCACTGGTGGGCCCCCCAGTAGGTCATGGCTACTCCTCAACAACAAATCGTGAGCTAAATCAACACAGTTCTAGCATTAAATTAAAAAACGCAATCTAGCACAAGTTTGTGGAAATGTCTAAGTTACACAGAAAAATGATTCTAACAATTATTTTTAACACTTTGTCTAACCACTAAAGTGGTATTTATAATGATTACAATTCGAGAGGTCGACCACTGGAAGGGTCGACCTCCTCTAAAAATGGTAAATTCCATTAAATGCGTGCTAACAGTCTTTGGCTTCTAGAAACTGAACGAGCCACTCAACGATTAGCACAACTGCTTAATCTGAGATGTCAAGAGCTTAGTAGCTGGAGGCCACGAGGGTGAACAAAACCCATGTCTCTGATTCACCCAGCACAAGTCGCCAATATAACAACCGCTAACTCGCACATGCTCCCAGTGTTGAATGGAGTGTTGGACGCAGTGCCAGATGAAGTATCGGATCGGGTATTGGATGGAGTGCGGAACGAGCTACCAGATGGAAAAATGCATGGAAAATTCGTCATGTGACACACAAATCTCACATTAGATTCTTTTAGACATTAAATCAAATCGATTTTAACTCAAAACCATCGTAAAACATCAATTGCACATACCTGGTATAAAGCTATGATGAATTGATATAAAATCCTTCAAATCTTCTTCAAAATGGTTAAACACACATATAATACCGGTACAAAAAGAATTTAATCATCATCATAAATTAACCAAATCACGAGCCCAACACGCCACAATGTCGAAACTTCAGTACTCCTCAATCTTTTCTACCTCGGAGTTTACCATCACAAACTTAGCCAAAATATCACAAGTTCACTAGAATATATTCAATAGAATAAGTGAGTGAATGCGTATTTTTGAATGACTCTTTGAGGTGTATTTATAATTTTGTTGGGTAACCTCTTTCTTTAAACTTAGGGGCTTCTTGTATTTCTTGTTACAACCACTTTACCCTTTCATTAAAGACTTGTAAACTAGGGGCTTCTTGACCATTCTTCGGGGCTTCTAACTTCACAAGGTCATAACTCCTCAACCATGAGGAACTACGTGGCTTACCACCTATCACCGGAAACAGAATGATGAGGAATATCCATCCATGAGTGAGTTACCTTTATTTACTCCATCTGCCATGACCTAATTTCATGATTAACCATAGGATCCTTAACCATACTTAGAGGTTTCTTGTATACTTCTTCAAAGTGTCTTCCCATGATGGCCATGATTAGAGCTACGCCATAAGGGGACCACCTTGGAGACTTCTCCAAATACACCCATCACATCATTTGACAGCAATCCACTACTCGTTGACATCAATGACAATTAATTTTCCAACTTAAAATCCATCAAATGTTGGTTTTCCCATTTGGGTTTCCAAAGTAAATTTATGTTGTTCATGGTGTTTAAATTTTGTGTGGATATTATTATTCATATGCTTATTTCAATGTTTGTTTTGATATAATTGCTTGGGTACTATACAATCCACAAAAACTAGACCATAATTGCATTAATATTTCCTTAATTAAATTGTTGGTGATAGGCCAACATTATCCATCAATTCACCCCATTGTAAATTCATAGCAGCATTCACAATTCCATCATCAAGTTGCATCACACCCACAAAATTGGAATAAATTCCCTATGGGCTTGATCACTTGCTTAATTAATGGGTTGAATACTTTAATTGTTAATTTTTTGAATCATTCATTGGGTTCCCTCATTCATTGGAATGATGTGCAACCATGTGTTTGTGAACCTATTGGATGCCAATTCATGTTTGGAGCTTGATTTCTTCTTTGATGGGATCATTGTTTTAGATATATAGCTAGTGAATCATTTGGTTTGGTGTAACCACATGCTACATTATCCTTTTGTATTGGTATACTTTATTTTAATCTTGGGGGTATCACCTACAACTAGATTTTTATGGGAAAAAAATCATATCTCTATTTAATTATTGTGTAATCACTCCATTACAACCATTCCAATCACCTACATCCATGCATGCTCCCACTTGTGTATTGTACCCATTGTTTACAAAAATCCTCGCATAAATAATTGAAATGATATTCATATAATGACTCATTGATGTTTTGGTGAGAAGAGAAAGGTATCATGGCTCTTGTATTAATGCAAAGAACGGGAAAAAGAAATTAAGATCATTGAGTTGGAATACTCAAATATATGGTGTGTGATTTACCTATAGCATGCACAATTAGATATATAAATAAAGTATGTTCCTCAGTTGAGTTTTCAAATTCATATGCAAATCTTAATATGTAGTGGGTAACATAATTGCATGCTTGGGTTTAATAATTGTGAATTGACCTTGGCATTACTACACAAATAAGTCAAGTCTTGAATATAAATTTGAAAAAAACCCATCCATACATGTTGAAGAAGAGAAATGAGGAACTTGCACTTGGCTTGAGAGAAAAAAGTATTTCAATTCTATAAAGCATTGGTTTTGATGGAACAAGAAGGTCATGGTCATACCCTTTAGATCATATGGTATCAAAGTAATTGAATGTGTGACATTGATCAAGTTTTCAACAATTTGAGGAGAAAGTAGACCTAGTATGAGTAAATCCTTGTAAAGAGAGAGTGTGGAAGACCTAAGGGAAATTAATGTGTAGATGCAAGAGGAGAATTAGTGATTAAAGTAGAAGGTACAAAGGTTTGACAAGAGGGTCATAGAGTTGGAAAGGGACCTTGACACTTTTTCCAAATTGTTGCCTATATTGAAGAAACCACTCATCGAATGCAAATACTCTCTCACCATTGTTATGGCGGATTGGGACAAGAGAAAAGTTCAATGCGTGAAATTGGGAGATAGTAATTTTTGGGATGATTTTCAAAAACAGAGGCTCAGTCAAATAATGACTCAATTGTACCAATAATTTGCAGCAAAGGAGAAAGCATTAGTCAAGATATAGGTAGCTACCCAATAGACCAAGGAAGCACAAGCACCTTCCATTGCTACTACAAAAGTCAACACTATGACCAAGACAAGCATGGTAAGCTCACTCTCCAAAGACCTCTCACAATCTATTTCAAAAGTTCCCTTTGGTAATTTTGAAAATCATACCAGATGCATAAGCTCTAAACTAATGAGGCAAATGGGCTATGATGACCCAAGGTTAGGAAAGAGATGCCAAGGGATTTTAAACCTCATTATATTCAAACATAGAATCAATGATGAGACTTCATTTTTAGTGTAAAAGAAGAAGAAAGTGAATGTGGCTCATCTCTTAAAATATTGTCTCAAGCTAAGGCCACCAAGACAACTTTTGTCAAGGAAAGAGGGACTGGAGAAAAGGCAATTTTGATTAAAGAAAAAGTAGCAAGAAAAGGATTTGACATCAAATAAATACTCCAACATGCTTGTAGAAGTTTGAAAGAGGGCAGTGAAGGGATGTTTCTACCATCCAAAACTGCACCCACACTTATATGAACAAGCAAACAAGTTGACAAGCACATGCACAAACTAAAGAGGTATGGAAAAACATCTCTTGTTTGCTTCCACTATAAGAAGAAAGGCCACAATGATGGTGATTTTTCGGACCCTGGTGCATGTTCTTTTTGTGGTATGAGAGGCCACCAAGTGACTACCTACTAGAAGAAGCAATCCATCAGTGAAAGAAAGAACATGATCAAGAACAAAATGAAAATCAGGGCCATGCAATGGTAAAAAAGAATTTTTAGTGTTGCAAGTTAACTAGACATTGGGAAGCCAAGTGTTGGAAGCTTCATCCAAAACATCATCTCAAGAACTTCACATCTAAGAGAGAAGTTTGGAGTGTCAAGGTTAAGGGGAAAGAAGAGATTGTTGCATTTGCAAACCGAGTAGAAATTGCTCAAGGAAATATACTATGGAAGACATTTCTTCAAGCCTAGATGGAATTGTTGTAAGGTTTCCAAGAATAGAGAGCATGCTAGAGAAGAGAACAACATTTTTCACCTTCAATTTGAATCTTTTAGGGAATAAAACACTGTGAATGGAAAGGTGTGATCTGAAATAACATCCTCCTTCTTGGAAAAGTTTGAGGTCAATGGTCCAAAGGGGAAATGTTTCAAGAAGATGAAATTAATCACTTGATGGTTGGAATTCCAAGGAAAAATATAATACACAATTATTGCTTGATGAAAAAATAACCCAAGAGAGAATCTAGAAAAAAAATGATACTTGTGAGGAAGATGGATAGTAACAAAAGGATTAACGACTCATAAATAAGTTTGGTTGAAGATTAGAGGATAAAGGGAATTTTGAGTCTATCTAAGGTGAACAAAGAATGTATCTAAGCCATTAAAAAATCTACAAAATAATTCCATTGAGCAAGAATACATTAAATATCTAACCAAGAATGTATAACTCACATTTGTAACAATTCCTAAGCATGAATAGAAACCATCAAACATTAGTTATCCAGTTTCTAGGGAAAATATTTATTATTCATAATATTTAATCATTAAGTAAATATTATTCTACACATGCTTGATCCAATTCTAATTTTAATATAATTGATTGGGTACTATGTAATCCACAAGAACTATCCCAAAATGACATTGATTTTCCCTTAAATAAATTAATTACTAGTGATTAACCAACATTATCCATCAATTCATACACCATAAATTAACCACATTGTAAATTCATAGTAGCATTCACATCTACATCACCAAGTTGCATTACGCCCGTGGCATTTGAATCACTTCCCTGCGGACTTGATCGTTGGCTTAATTAATGGGTTGAGCACTTTAATTGTTAATTTGTTGAATCATTGTTTGTGTTCCCTAAGTCATTGGAATATTGTGTAATAAATTATTCATGAACCCATTAGATGCCAATTCCTTAACATTCCAAGATCAATTTCTTCTTTGATGGGATCATTATGTTGGATATATATAGTGAATCATTTGGTTTGATGTGACCACATGCTACAACATCCTTCTACATTGTATATTCATTTTAATCTTGGGAGTATCACCTACAACCATACTTGTATGGGTAGAAACTACTTTATATGTTAAATCGTTGTGTAATCACTCCACTCCAACCATTATAATCACCTACCACCATGTATGCTCCCACCTATGTGTTGTATACATTGATCAGACTCACACAAATAACTGAACTAAAAATCAGATAATGACTCACGGATTTTGTGGTGGGAAGAACAAGGTATTATACCTCTTTTCTAATGATGTAATAAATTCAATGAATGGGTTGAGGGAATTAAAAGTGATTGGGATAAAATACTCAAATATATATTGTGAGTTTTACTTACAACATGTACAATTAGATATATAACTCAGCTGAGTTTACACATTCAAAAACAAATCTAAATCTTAATATGTATATGGTAATAGAATTGGAGAGTTTGGGTCCATAGATATAAAGAGAGTATGTTTCTCAGTTGAGTTTATACATTCAAAAACAAATTTTAATATGTATATGATAATATAATTGGAGTGGTTTAGTTTTGTAATTGAGCATTGGCTTTGGCATTGCTATATAAATAAGCTAAGTCTTGAACCCAAATTTGAATAGAACGTATTCATGCCCATTGGAGAAGAACAAGTAGAGGAGCTTGTAGTCAACTTGATAGAGGAACAATTATTTGAATTCCATAAAATCGTCCATGTTGATGACATGGATGGGGCATAGGCCTACCATTTATGGATTGAACAGAGGTAAGCCATAAATTATTAGGTTTTAATGATACAAGAAAAAATAAAGTGCAATATTTTTTTAAATTCCTTAAAAAAAAACTTTAGAAAGGTTTAATTTAAATAAAAGAAGGGTCTTTGTAAGTCTTCTTGTCCCCTATCAATTAAAGATTGGCAGTAGAGACAATGTGACGACAATCCAAAGGCTTATTCTAAAAACAATTAGATAAAGTGCATATAACTTAGATTAAGTAGGTAAAGAATGACTTTAGGTGGTAGATTTGGCATATAGATGGAAGCATTTTTATTGGAAGGATATTCGTTTAGGAAGGAGTACTAAAACAAAATGATCTTTACCCATACAATAAAACAATGGACATTCACTAGCGGCTTAAAATTCGACATGTATAATAGCAACGTTAAACCACAATTTAATGAGAAGTCAATTCAAATGTGAGAAACAACAAAAATATAATTCACTCTAATGCAAACCAAGTTCATATTAAATATCCACAAACAAATAATATTCACATAGTGTACATACTTGAATAAACCAAACAAAAAACATTCAATGACAACTCAAACATCATACCATTGACAATGCTCATTGTGTGTGTGTGTGTGTGTGTGTTTCCCAAGAAAAACCTCATAGTATCCCTCCTCTTCCTCATAATATTTTGAACCAGTTTGGATGACTCACCAACCACAATAGTTGTTGGTAACCCCAATAGACTTGACAAAATTTGAACATGTGGCCTATGGCCTCCTCATTGACAACATAGCTCGAGAAA
This sequence comes from Picea engelmannii, assembly GCA_009831015.1. Lineage (NCBI taxonomy): Eukaryota > Viridiplantae > Streptophyta > Pinopsida > Pinales > Pinaceae > Picea > Picea engelmannii. Next base: position 70,722 of record ML810226.1, read on the forward strand.
ATGGTTCAACCAATTAAGCTAACTCTCATGGATAAACACACACACAAGGGTCAACTTAATCGATTGAGACATTCACCTACTAGCACATTGTTGATGGGGAGGCCATAGGTCACGGATTCATATCTAGTCAAGTCATCTAGGGTTACCAATCACTATTATGGTTGGTGGTTGATTTCTCCTCTATCTAAATATTACAAGAAGGATGAGAAGATCCTATGAAATTTTCTTTGAAAAAAATATATTTATATGAAAAAACAACATAATTGTGAAAATGTCCACAAACTAGAGTACAAGTTTTTTTTATTTTCATATCAACATGACAAACTTGAGTACAAGTTTTTTTTTATTTTTATATCAACATGACAAGCTAAATTACAAGTGTTTTTTTTTTTTCATATCAACATGAGTTTTTCATTTTCATGTAAACATGATTTTGAATATGTCACAGTGACCCATGCTTTGGCATGCATTCATATTCTTGGTGCATTAACTTCCCTTTATAGTGCCTGACCCACTATCTTAGACACTTGTTTCTATTACACTCGAGTTCCTCTCCTCTTGGTGCTTATTCTACACACAATCTTCTATACTCACTTATTCATTAACTCCCTTTATGTTAATACGTGCCACTTCCTTATTCCATAGTTTAGATATCTATGCATCATTCATTGATAAAAAAAAAGTTCACAATTTTTTGTGGTTTAACATTCAAATAAAATCGTTCATTGACAAAAAAAAGTTATTGTGGTTTAACATTCAAATAAAATCATTTCATTCATTGACCAAAAAAAATTCATAATTATATGTGGTTAAACATTCAAATAAAATTATATCATGCAAAATCTCACTTGTTAGTGCTTTCCTCGTAGTGCATCAAACTTCATGAATCATTTTAAGAAGGCACATTATGTCCAACTATATAAAATGTGTTCCATTTGACAATGCCATACAATATTTTCAATGTATTTCTAATATGTTGAATAACATGTGATGTAATAGTGCTCTATAGATGCAAAAAGTGCACCACTGCATGGTGTTCACTATTTAAATGAAATTATGCCATGTAATAATGCACTCATTGGTGCAACAAATATAGTGTGCAAATTTTGTAAATATATATTGTAACCATGGGTGAAACAAATAGAGTGTGCAAATTTTGTGAATATATATTGTAACCATTGGTGCAACAAATATAGTGTGCAAATTTTGGGAATATATATATTGTAATCAACTGAAGAGAGGGTATGGAATTAAGTAGTGTCATACAATGTTTTCATGAGTTTATAGTATGTTAAGTAACATGCAACATAATGATGTTTTATAGGACAAAAATGCTTGAGCTATATCAATTGCAGATTCGAATATTCAACGGGCATGGAGCAAAGTCAACAACTGACTTTTTTCCATGTCTATTGAATGCCCCCAATCTGCAATCAAGATAAGGATGCCCAACAAAAACATGCACCACCACAAGTGGTTCTCTATTCAAATGAAATTATGTCACATAATGTTATGCTCATTGATGCACTATTTTCAATTTTCTTTATGAATGTGTACTACAATGTGTCATACAGTGGTTCATACAACACTCTAGTTAGAATTAAAACCCTCACATCAAGTATGCCCAAACACACTTGTAGGAAATTATAAAACTCAATTTTACTACACAAATTGCTTTTTATGCCACCGGGACCAATTGGTCATGTGTCCCTGAATGGATTTGGGATGCTAGTATGAAATTTGTGACTTGGATAAACATATTATTAATTGCATTGGACTCGTGACATCGTATTATAGTTAGTGGAAATCATGCCTCGTGTGTATGTGGCTTGTATCTTGTTTTATTGGACAATTCTTGAACTAGGGTTTTTCTCTAGGGAATCTTTGGCCTCTATGGGGGATCTATGGTGCCATTAGTATGTTTTTCACTATAAAAATGGGTCTCGGTGACTATGCCATGGTTGGAGGAGGAAAATAAGGGCCTTAGGTCCAAAACAAAGCTTCTCAAGCTTAGTGATCTTGAATAAGGGCTTGAACAACCACATAGATCCTCTCTAAGATATATATGGCCTTTGGGTGGGATATGGGTGCCATTAGGATTTTTCCCACAACACATATGGCAGTCAAAGGATTGTACCATGATCGGGGAGGAAAACGAGGGTCGCATGCCCTAAATGAATCTCTCTCATGCTTAATGGTCATGAACAAGGCATTCGACAGGGAATATGGGAACCATTAGTGTGTTTTGCATAACAATAATGGGTCTCAAGACCCCTACTACAGTTGGCGAGGAAAACAACGGCCTTGGGCCCTAAAACAATATTCTCAAGCTCGATGGCCATGAACAAAGCCTTGAACCATGACATAGATCCTTTCCAAGAGACCTTTCATTGTGGGTGGGATATGGGTGCCATTCATAGGTTTTGAGCACCATATTAACATCTTGAGGCCTTTGGGTTGGACCTCTTTGTCATTAGGAGGTTTTATGCACCATGATGCACTTGACCTTGAACATGGTTAGGGAAGGAAAAAAATGTGCT
>ML810226.1:73311-84325 GCA_009831015.1 Picea engelmannii
AATGGGTCTCGGTGACTATGCCATGGTTGGAGGAGGAAAATAAGGGCCTTAGGTCCAAAACAAAGCTTCTCAAGCTTAGTGATCTTGAATAAGGGCTTGAACAACCACATAGATCCTCTCTAAGATATATATGGCCTTTGGGTCGGATATGGGTGCCATTAGGATTTTTCCCACAACACATATGGTAGTCAAAGGATTGTACCATGATCGGGGAGGAAAACAAGGGTCGCATGCCCTAAATGAATCTCTCTCATGCTTAATGGTCATGAACAAGGCATTCGGCAGGGAATATGGGAACCATTAGTGTGTTTTGCATAACAAGAATGGGTCTCAAGACCCCTACTACAATTGGCGAGGAAAACAACGGCCTTCGGCCCTAAAACAATATTCTCAAGCTCGATGGCCATGAACAAAGCCTTGAACCATGACATAGATCCTTTCCAAGAGACCTTTCATCTTGGGTGGGATATGGGTGCCATTCATATGTTTTGAGCACTATATTAACATCTTGAGGCCTTTGGGTTGGACCTCTTTGTCATTAGGAGGTTTTATGCACCATGATGCACTTGACCTTGAACATGGTTAGGGAAGGAACAAAATGTGCTAAGACCCTATTTGAATCTTCTTAGGATCAAGCTTCTTGTAGTAGCCCTCTATGTAGGGGATCTTTGGTCTTTGTGGGGTATATTTGGCACCATTATTATGTTTTTCACAATAAAAATGAGTCTCGAGGCCTATACCATGGCTAGGGGAGGAAAAAATGAACTTATGTCCAAAACAAATCTTCTCGAGATTAAGGGCCATGAACTAGGACTCAAACAATCACATCAGTCATTTCTAAGGGATATTTAGCCTTAGGGTGAGATATGGGTGACATTAGGATTTGTTTCACAACACATAAGGGATTCAAGATTTGTACCATGGTTGGGGGAGGAAAGCAAGAACCTTAGGCCTTAAACAAATATTTCTCATGCTTAGTGGCAATGAACAAGGCCTGCAACTATGAATATGGGAACCATTAGTGTCATTTTCACATTAATAATGGATCAAGACCCCTACCATGACTGAGGGAGGAAAGCAAGGGCCTTAGGCCCTAAACAAATTTTGTCAATCTTAATGTCCATGAATAAATCTATCATAGGTAATGGGTATAAGGGGTATGTTCTATGATACCATGGGCATTGGGCAAAGGGGAAAGAATATTATGAACCCCCATTTCAACATATGTAATCTCTGCAAAGGTTGGCTTGATTGGGATCTCTTTAGGGGATTTAAGCTTAGATTCTTGAATAGATTATTCGAGAATATAGAAGGTTCTTAATGTTATCAATATATAATTATATCAATCTCCTTGTGAATGGAATTCAATGATATTATCAGTGATACCATGTGGGAAGTGGAGTTACCCCACTCCTGGGGCTATGGTTGGTTGACTTATCCCCCTTAATCAAGAGCGTTGCACTTTCTCTTAGACTTGACTAAGCATCGATGGATATTTTGATAGAAGAAATTATATGATAACAAAAGGACTAGATCAAGCCCGATGAGTTGAAATTGAACCTCTTGTTGTGTTTCTCATTGTTCTTCTTTGATGATTCAATTTGTTTGTTCAACTGCACCATTTTTGCAACACTATGAACAAGATTGATTTCATGATACTTTTTTTAAGATCTGAGAGTTAGATATGAGAGAGAGAGGCACATAGGAGTGCTAATCTCTTGGAGTTTATCATGTTCAAGGTGTTAGTGTTGTGAGTAAAAGGACATATTTGTAATCCTTTTGTTAATTTTTACTCGCAATAGTGTGTAAGAGATTTAGAATGTGTACATGTGTTCTTGTAACAAGTGTGCATCCCTTAAATTCAAAATTTCCTTGTGAGGATAGAGAATTCCAAATTAAGTGTTTACTCACTTGGTTTCCTTGGATTTAGGTTCAGTATGACAAATGTGGTGGTTAACCTCCATTTTTCAAATGTTCTCAATATCTTCATTTTTCATATTATTTTTAAATAGTCTACACAAATATATTGGTTATGACATATATAATCTTAAAATAGAGACATATTTGTCCTTCCTACTATATTTTTTTATAACCTTACCCATTTAATTTTTTATAAGTTGCACAAGTACATACCAAGATTACAATCTAAGAAAAATAAATTTGTTTGATTATGTTAAGACCCTCAAACCCTACACTAACTCTTAAATGGTATAATGACTTTCATATGTTAAAAAAATATAAAATTAACTTCTTCTTTTTATGAAAAAATAGTTGTGTACAAGAGGAAAATGTTTTCTAGTTGTGCACATAAACAAAGTATTCTATACAAATGTACAAATTAATTTAAGGAAATTCCGCATTTAGGTACTCAACACTTGCATTAATAGAAACATATGCACTAGAAAAAGTAACATACTACTATTAGAAAAACTTGAATTTCACATAATCGTACAAAAATTCCATAAATAAAATTATATACTCCATAAGATAATTATATTTCCTACCTTTCATCTTCTTACACCATATTCACATTCTATTTCCTATTTCTTACCTTATCCCTCTTAACTTCTTAAAATCACAAATATGAATTCAAACATGTTTTTTTAACATTCCCTTCATTTTCAACTAAATTCTAACCACACATTTTCCAAAATATCCTAACCACATTCTTGTAAAATAAATCTCCTTCATGTCTTTCACAGTAAGAACTGCATTCTTATATAATACATCTCCTCCACATTAAAGGAAAGTTTAACATTTTGCATCTATATTACTTAACCTTTCAGCCATTTCTTAGAAAATAAATTCCCCATTCCTTTTAGTGGTTTCTTAGAAAAGAAATTCCACATTCCTTTTGTCTTTATTGTTAATTAGAAATGCTACTGGCATTTGGATATAAATGATTGAAGTTGGATTTAAATGATTGAAAGCTTTAATGATGGTTGGGGTCGCCTTTTGTCCTTTAAAATTTTTGAACACAATTTTGTTTGGCCAACTTTGGCTATACACCTCTTTGCCCCAAAGCATTGATCCATTTAATGATGGTCGGGGTCGTCTTTTGTCGTTTACATCTTTTAAACACAATTTTGTTTGGCCAACTTGGGTTATATACCTCTTTGCACAAAGCATTTTTTTTTTTTTAAATAAAAAGGAGTGGATCCTATTATATTAGTAAAAAGAGCATACAGTAACTGTTGATGATGTCAGTTGTCCCGCCTAAACAAGAAATCGGGACAACTGGATATCTTGTGCCAAGTGTGACTCTGTTACCAAAATATACATGGGAATGCCCTGCCCGAAGGAAACCAGGGCTATTATGCTAATAAGTTTCAAAAAGTATGCCATAACTAGGTGTAAAGAGACTGAGCAACTAACTAAACTAAAACAACAGAGATACTGCTAACCAGAAGCTTCAGTGAATCGATTTGCCCATGCACTGCCGCTCGTTCCTCTGTTGTCGCCAGCTTGCTAGAAGCGAGTACGTATGCGCACACGTCAGACACTACCGCTATGGAAGATTCTTGGAGTGGGCCGCAAAGAGCATGTCCAACCTTTGGTCAATCCTGGCAAGGCAAAAAACTTGGTCGTCCATTAGACTCCTGAGCTCGAAGATGAGTGGCAGGTGCCATAATTCGGAGAAGGATGGTTGTTCCAGCCCTCCGCTGATGTCGGGTGCTTGTTGTCTGGAGTCCATCGCTGCTTTGGTCGAAAGCCCTGGTGGCGCCTCCGTCCCTGTGGTGCCATCGAGAGGGGTTTCCTCCTCCACGAAACAGGTTGGGAAGAAGTCCTCCGAACTGTCGGCATTGAGGTTCCGCAGGGTGTCCCCAGGCAGAAGCTTGCTTTCCTTTTCGAGTTCAATTGAGGGGTGGCTCTACATAGCCTCCTCCAAGCTGATTTCCTCTACGTATGCCATGGGAGGCGTCCATGGTCGTCTTCTGCGTCGGGTGGATGCTAAGGCAAGTGCCTGTTTGAATTTTCGTTGGCGCTGGCGCCGGGACTCAGCCCTGTACCAGGCGGGCCCTCTACGCGATTTCCCTCTCAGCCTTGGCATTGTGGAGACCCTGGAAGGGGCCCGAGTTCCTATCGGATTGGCCTCTCCTCTCCCTAGCTTCAGCGGGGCTCTGAGTTTCTGCTCGGATGGAGTGAACACTGCGAGGAGTCAATGCTTCTCTTCCCGATTCATCCCTGCAATAATACGCCATGCTACCATGACCGCCAAATCCATTAAGGCTTGGTGTTGGGTGCTCTGCAGACTTGTACAGTTCCCTCGCGCGAGAGGGCTCGTCAAGTGGAGGTGGCTGGTGCAATCCATTGCTAATTAATGGCAGAAGGGCGCTCGTCAGTTGTTGCATTAAAGGAGCGTCCTGGCGGCAGCCCGCGTGTCCACTATTGTCTTCGTGTCACCCCATTCGTGGGCTCTTTGCACAAAGCATTGATCCATATAATTATTTGTTAAAAAAAATTGAAGATGTGTAAATCTATTTTAATTTTACATTTAATATGTAGATAGAGGGATCAAATCGTGCAGGTTTCAAAGCTTTTTTTTTATTTTTTTAATAAAAAAAGTTTTCACCTCAAAAAATTTAATCAATATGATAAATTTGGAGTTAAGATGGATCTACACTACACTTCTTTTATATATAGAGTGGGTCTAACAGTTAAGAAAATGTATTTCCTTATAAGAGATCAGGGTAGGGTATGTATACTTTTGTAGACTTTAGGAATCAAATTACACCCTAGGCTTTAGGAGTCAAATCTTTATGTGGAGGGAGTTCATTGTCCCACAAACAAAGAGGTCTCATACACCAATTTATTGTTTAACTTGACCATAACCTTAAAATTTAAAAATATATATATTATTATTATTCTATAAAAATATTTTACTTAAAATGGAGATTGAAATAAATTTGAGATTGAAATAAATTTGTGTGATTAATATTTTTTTAAATATAACATCTCAAATTAAAAAGCATATGAAATTTTTTACTTAAAAAAACACTGAAATATTTTGTTTATAATTCACATTGAAATATTTTTTATTATAAAATATTTCAATGTGAATTACAACATTCAATCTGCCCAACCCCCACCCAGTTCCTCATCTCACTTATAGAGTTCATTAAATATAATAAAAAAATTAACATGTTCGATTTCGGATCTGATTTGTGTAGAAATCTTGATTTTTCGTAGCCTGCGCTAAGAGTGATCTCATTTCTCCAATCTCCAAGCTGAAATTTATTCTAGGTTTCATAGTCTCTTAAGATGTGAATGCAATATTCTGAATAATGGTGTTTGTGCATATTTTGTTGTTTCGTCCCATCAATATTGTTCGGGTTTTATGAAGTTTGTCTTTCGTTTACTTGTTTATCATGTTAAAAAATATATATATTATAATTAATAGTATAATTTTATTAATTTTTAAAATTTAAATTTATTTTATTTTATTAAATTGTTAAATTTATTTTATTTTAAAATTTGAATTTATTTTATTTTATTTATTTTAAAGAATCATAAAGAATCATTTAGCTTTTTAAATTTGGATAGACTAATTCTGTCTTAGTGGATTTTAATCATTATCATCAAATTGTTAAATTTATTTTATTTTATAACTATTAATATAGTTTTTCATTTTTTATTTTTTTTTAAATTTAAATATTATATTGATTATAATTTTATATTTTTAACCTTTTTTAATATTAATAATTTTAATATATTTTAATTTGTTATTTCTTTTAACAACATAATTTTCTTTTTTTTAAGTTTTATTATTTTGTTTGAAAATATTATATTTCAATTTTTTTTAATTTTTTTTTAAATATTATATTATTATAATTTTATATTTTTAACCTTTTTTAATATTAATAATTTTAATATATTTTAATTTGTTATTTCTTTTAACAACATAATTTTCAATTTTTTTAAGTTTTATTATTTTGTTTAAAAATATTATATTGATTATAGTTTTATATTTTTAATTCTTTTTAAATATTAATAATTTTAATATATTTTAATTGATTATTTCTTTTAACAGCATAAAAATTTTATTATATTTTTTATTTTTAACTTTTTATATATTAAACTTCAACATAAAAATATTCTTATATATTTTCATTTTTATTTTATTTTTTATATATTAAACTTCAACCAAGTATTTTTTATTTTTAACTTTTTATATATTAAACTTCAACCAAGTATTTTTTATTTTTAACTTTTTATATATTAAACTTCAACATAAAAATATTCTTATATATTTTCATTTTTATTTTATTTTTAATATATTAAACTTCAACCAAGAAGATAAACCATGACAATGTTGAATTTTAAGGTTAGGTGCAAATTATTATGTTTCTACTTATAAATAATTATTGATTCATGTGGGAAGTGATTCTTGCTTTAGGTTGGAACTCTTTACTTTGAAGGTTTTTACTTTTGTGTTTCTCTTCTTTCTTTTTATTCTTAAAATTAGATTTAGATGTGGTATTGTGATGATGATGATGATGATTAACATTCACTAAGATCTAATTGGTCTATCGAACTTTAAGAGGGTAAGTGATTACTTGTGATTCTTTAGAATTGTGTTTCTGTGCTAGAAAAGCATTAAGAAAAGCATTAGTTCATATGATTTATCTTATTCAAGAGGGAGAAAAATAATGTAAATATTAAAGTTTGCTAGTTTTGATATTTTTTTCACTTTAAATATTGTGTTCTTATTTCTAAAACGCCATGGGATGAAAGAGTGTGTCATCTTTGTGACACTAAAAAGGTTGAAGATGAAAATCACTTTCTCTTAGATTGTCCACCCTATACCCATATTAGATCTCATTTTCAAATATTTCTCACACTATCAATCTTCCTAACCTCTTAACTCAACAAAAGTATGGTGATCTTGGAAAGCTTCTCTTAATGTTTTTTGAGCACAAAAACAAAATTATAAAGAATCACAAGTAATCATTTAACCTTTTAAGGTGTGATAGACCAATTCGGTCTAAGTGGATTTTATTTTTTTTGTAAGTAAGAGTGTTTTTTTTATTATTAATTAGATATAAAGAGCCTCCAAAAACAAAACAGAGTTCCAGATTGTTCAGAATTGTCGTGTTGTATTAACTGAACTGCCCCAAGGGAAAACCAGTTCAGCCAGCCGGTATTATGGTCTACATGTCTACCAAACTAGTAAAACTGTAAACAGAGCTAAGAGTAGTAAACTAAAAGCATGAGTAGAGTCTCAATATTGGTCATACATTTGGCTTATAATCTGGCCAGGTGGCATGGGTTGCCTTGTCCCAGAGCTCCTCTGCGACAGGTATGCCTCACCATTCCATCTGTGCATCGGCATCTACATTATCCACTGCTGCTGCAATCTCCATGTCCACGTGCATGGCTTGCCCCAAGTCACCACCTTCCGTTGGAAGCTCCTATTCTCTCCTACCAAACGTTTCTACTGGGACGTGCTCTTCTTGCTCTGCTGCTCCCTGGAAGGTGGAGAGGATATGGAGGAGTGCAGAGGCCTTCCCGTCCAGTTGCTGCAGTCGGAATTGTAGATCATCCATGCCCTGTCGAAGCTCGAAGACCAATCCGTAGATAATGTCCATGCTGTCCTTCATATGCTCGTCTGGGATGGAGTCGGAGATAGAGTGTGAAAAAGGTGGTGCCTCCAAGGGTGGGCGAATGTGAAAGGCTTCTGAAGCCAACAAAGGTACGCTGGCCGGGGAAAATGGAGGTGCTCGAGAAGTGGAGGCCTTGTCCAGGATGGGCTCTGAGGATAAGTCGAGCAAACTGTGCGTAAGAACCAAACCTTCAAGCTGGGAAGAGGTGGTGAGTAGTTCAATTTCAGGCTGCGAAGAGTGTGATGAGTGCGAGGAGTGCGAGGAAAGTGAAGAGTGGGAGGGGGATAGGCGTCCGAGGCCGAAATGGAAACCAGGGCGAGGTATAGGTGCTTGAGGCTGAGATGGAAACCAGGGAGAGCCCCTCCTTGGCTTGCCTCTTTGCCTAGGCATGTTGACGGCTCGAGAGAGATGGTTGGGCTACGAGGAAAGCCCCAGGTGGACGCAGAGGGCTGGAGAGGAGCCAGTTGCAGGAGAGTGCCAAGGATCTAATGGGAAGGGTTTGAAGCACAGCAAGAGAGCGCCAAGGAAGAGGAAAGTTGGAATGAGCCATATCTACGTAGCTGGAGGAGATGAAGGCCGAGCCGCATGCAAAGGTTGACAACGCCTTCAATGAGATCATCCATCGAGGGGACAACCAGAGATGGGAGACGCACCAGGATTAATGGCGCCTCGGACGTCGTAGGAGGATTTAATTGCATGGGGGTGGCGGTTGTGCTTGGCACGGATCCGTCACATGGCCTTCACCACGCTGGCCTGTGCGCGCCTCCTCGTCTTGCCATGTGTCCCGCACCATCACCCGATCCGGGGGGGTCTTAGTGGATATTAATCATCATCATCATCACTTATTATAATAATAATAATAATAATATAATTTTTGTAAAGCCTTCCTTCCATACAAAGCCTCAAAATAAATGAATAATCTATTCATCTTCTACTGAAATAAATTCAATTTAGTTCAAGGTTTTCCTTTCATGATTTTCTTTATACCAACATAATAATGAACAGAAGCATAATAACATCATAAAATGCACAAAATATGTACATCTACCTGTAGATTAGTTGGTTTAGTCACATAATAACAGCATAAAATGCACAAAATACGTACCTCTACATGTAGATTAGTTGATTTAGTCCCTGGTTCTCTTGTTCTTGAGCTTGCCCAAACTGCTCAACTGAATATTAACCTCCCAACCAACTAGGAACAACCTCTATGTCTCCCTAGCTCCAGGAATCCTTGCAGTTTCCAGGCCCCCGAGGCCCCCAAGCCCAAAGTTCTGAGCAACGGCACTCCCCTATGAGAGTTTTCCCAAAACAATTATTCTTCCAATTTCCTCCTCCTCTATCTTTAAGCATTTATAAAACAAAAATGAGATCCCCCTCTTCTTCCTTATCCTCCTCTCTCAAATCCCCCTAATTAATTCTCCAACAACCTTATACCCCCATTAATTCTCCAACACCCTTATCCCCATTAATTACTTCACCCACCTTTTAATAATAAAATAATAAACAACTCATTTAATATATTTTAATAATTAATTAAATTAAAATTAAAAACCATGATAAAAATTTAATCAATTTGAGTTGTTACAATTTTAAGGTCACCACCAAGTGAGAGATGAATTGGTGTATGAAACCTCTTTTTTTGTGAGACAAAGGATCCCTCCTCCAACCATTTGACTAATAAAATCTATCGAAATATACATACCTTAACTCTTCTAGATTCGAACTTCTAACCTCTTAGATTAAATAAACATAAAATATTAGTTTCAAATACTTTGCCAACTCAATATTATGAAAACAAAAAAAATAATGTTTTTACCAAACCCTTTTTAAATTATGAATCTATCCGACATGTAGTTCTATAATTAAATATTATGAAAACAAAATAAAGTTCACCCTTTTACAAAGCCCATGTTAAGTCATCAATCTATCCTAGATATGGCTCTATAATTAGAAATTAGGTTTATTTAACTTTTTATGGTAGTATAATTAGAAATTAGGTTTATTTAACATTTTAAGAGTACTTTATAAAATTGTATATTCAATTTTAATATTTAAAATTATTATTAATTAAATTCTAAAATAGGTTAATTTAAAATATAGATATTATTTCATAATTAAAAATTGATATTTCAAATCATTATTAATTAATCTATTTTAAAATACAAATATTATTTTATAATTAAAAAATAATTTTAAGTAATTATATGCAATCGTTTTAAAACATTTAATTTATTTTATTTTATTATATATTGTATTGTTTTTATAAGAAATAATTTCTTTAAAATTCTTGCATACTAATATTAAAATGGTATCACACTAAATAAATAAAATGTAATGTCAATTGGATGTAGTTTATGTGGTTGTGGAATGGGGTGTTGATTTAACTTTAAAAAGATAATTTATTTATTTTTGATATAAAAAAAATATTTTCTTTAAAATATCAATAATTGCTTATTTTATTAAACATTTTTTCAATATAAATAATTGTTCATCTTATTTTTATTGTTTTTAATATTTAATTTTTTTAGTAACAATTAAATTAGTCATAATTTAAAAGTAAAATGAGAGTTATAATTACTAATATAAATCCATCTTAACTTTAAATTTTTCATGCATGGAAGGGAATCAAATCCTCAAACAGGTCACCTCCCTAACAAGAAAGATAAGAGGTTTCACTTTTGACTCATAACCACTTGAACTAACCCTAATAATATGTAGAAAGTGTCTATTGGCACAATAACAACTTTCCCACTTTAAATTATATATATATATATATATATATATATATATATATATATATATATATATATATATATATATATATATATATATATATATATTATTTAAAGTGAACATGGAATATTTTATTTATGGTCTACATTGAAATTATTTTTTTAATTGATATTTCTTTAAATGTCACTTCTCAACTTCATGTTGAGCAAAGAAGGAATTACACATCTCCTTCATACTTGTAAAAAACTGCACAATAATGAAAACTAGGTTAAAATTTTATATATCTTTTTTTATTGGGAGCATAAAAAAAAATGTTAACATTCTTAAACTTTGTAATACAAAGAAAATAGAAAACCAAAAAACATTTCATTTTAAAATTTCTATACACACATTAAGAGTAAATTTTACTATATTTATAATATTAATGATCTTCATAACTTGTTAACACATAAAAACTAAAAAATTAAAAAAACTTCTTTGCAATACTTTAAATTATAAAAACAAAATATTAAATCAAATTAATTTTATTAAGATTTAATAATCCAAAACTAATCACAATAAAATAAAATAAAATATTACTTTAAATCAAAAATAAATTATATATATATATATATATAATTTAATATATATATATATATATATATATATATATATATATATATATATATATATAT
>ML810226.1:102064-113893 GCA_009831015.1 Picea engelmannii
TGCAAACCCATGAATACACCCATGGAAGCGAAGCTGAAGCTGTTGGTCGACACGTCGTCAGAATTGATTGATGCCACACTATATAGACAGATTATTGGATCGTTGATGTACCTGACGAACACCAGACCAGACATTTGTTTTTCTGTGAACACCTTGAGTCAGTTTCTGGTAGAACCCAGACATGTTCACTTAGTGGTTGCAAAACATGTGATGAGGTACCTAAAAGGTACAATAGATTATGGTCTCAGCTGTGATGGAGATCATAATTTCACATTGAGTGGTTATACTAATGCAGATTGGGTAGGAAGTGTTTCTGACAGGAAAAGCACTTCAGGATGTTGTTTCAGTTTGGGATCAGCTATGATCTCGTGGCAGAGTAGGAAGCAATCTAGTATTGCTCTCAGCACAGTGGAAGCAGAATACATTGTTGCATGTTCTACTAGTTGCAAATCTATATGGCTTCGAAAGTTGTTGACCGACCTATTTGACTTGGAGATGAGAGCAACCGTGATTCTATGTGACAACCAGAGCTGCATAAAGATGACATAGAATCCTGTATTCCACGATAGGTCGAAGCACATAGATATCCGCTATCATTACATCCAAAACATGGTACAGAGAGGAGCCTTGAAGCTCCAGTACATTAGCACGGATGAACAGGTTGCTGACATGTTGACCAAGCCTCTATCTCATGTAAAGTTTGAGTACTTCCAAGATAATCTTGGCTTAGTCCAAAAGGACCTTCCTCGAAAGGGGGAGTAGATGTGATGTTCCTTGCTTCTAACCTAGCTGTCAGATGTAAAGCAAGATGTGTTGTGTTCCTTGCTTTTGACCTAGTTGTCAAACGTAAAGCAAGATGTTCCTTGCTTCTGACTTAGTTGTCAGACGTAAAGCAAGATGTGATGTGTTCCTTGCTTCTAACCCAGTTGTTAGACGTAAAGCAAGATGAGATGTTCCTTGCTTCTGACCCAGTTGTCAGACGTAAAGTAAGATGAGATGTTCCTTGCTTCTGACCTAGCTGTCAGATGTAAAGAAAGATGAGATGCTCCTTGCTTCTGACCCAGCTGTCAGAAATAAAGCAAGATGAGATGAGTTCCTTGCTTCTGACCTAGTTGTCAGACGTAAAGCAAGAAGAGATGTGCCTTGCTTCTGACCGAGTTGTCAAACATAAAGCAAGATTATATGATGAGACTAGTATTGAGTTTTCGGCTAGATAGTTGTGACGTAAAGCCAATCTAGTATCCTGCTTCCAACATGATGGTTGTGACGTAAAGCAGGACGAGTATCTTGCTTCTAGCTTGAGTGCTGTGATGTAAAGTAAGACAATGAGATGAGACAAGTACTGAGCTTCCAGCTTGACAATTGTGACGTAAAGCCAGTCTTGTATTATGATGAGCCAGCCTTGTGCTTTGATGATGATGATGTATCATTTTTTATACTAATACATATTGATGCAGATGATGATGGAATTCCTTTGAGAATGATGATGCTGTCGATGAAGAAAAATTTCGATGATTTATAGATACACCAACCAAGATGATATTGATGATGATTTCCTCCCACTTGATGTTGTTGATGATGTTGTCCTCTCTCTCTCGCATGATGATGCTAAAGAATACCCTTCTTGTTAAGGGGGAGTGTTGAAATATTGTAACTGCAAAGAGTATTCTTATTATTATTTATATATTATTCATAGGATCAATCCCCATTGTGGAATGATCATGTCAGTTATTGTAATAGGACCAAATCCCCTTTTGCGGATTGGTAAAAAGACAATTATAATAGGCAAAATAAGAAGTTGGCCCCAGTAGTTAATAGAGAGACCCATAAATATAATAAAGGTGGGTTTACCCATCCAGTTGGAGAAGTCATCCCTACTAGTGAAGAGACACTTCACATGTGCCAGACTTGTATAAATAAAGGAGGCTAGCACCTCACTTAGATACAACTCACTTGCTCAGTTTGAGAGACAAGTTCTGATTTGTTATCGGTAAAGGAGAGAGAGAGTGGCGCATATCTTGGAGAGGACTTTATGTTTTAGCATAGATATCTCTTGGCATTGTATTGTCTATCTATATTAAGGAAGTTTTGCTGGGTTTTCTTCCCCTAGAGGGTTTCCCAGGATAAATGTTGTGTCTCTTATGATTGTGTATTTCTCAGTGATCTTGGATTATGCTATTGTTATCTAATGAAATGCAAACATCTATAATAATGGCTTAAACATTAACATGCCTTTCATGATATTGGTGATAACTTTAAGGTCAAGACTGTGTAATTTTTTTCCTTTGGAACATACATCTATGTGAATAAATGATTCATATTTTTGGCAACATGAAGATAATATGTTCACATAATTGTTTAAACCACCTAGGAATTATTCATTACAACATTCTCATGAAGATTTCTGATCATATCATAGAAGGTATGATACAAGGATGACCTATCATTCTCATGAAGGCCTTGCTTGGAGAAAGGATGATCCATCATTGATATATTGCAACCCTATCTAGATATGCATAGACCAATCTTGTCGATGCACATGCAAATCTTGGCATGATTTTGTTTCTCTTTACCACCCTCATGAGTTGGATTCTTTGTTTGGCTATGGTCTAATGTTTGTTCCATTTCATGTCAGATCATTTTGTGCTTGACATATTCTTGTTTTAGTTCATACCTAAGCACAAGGATAGAATGTTTTACCTTGATGAGATTCTAGGATGGTTTCATTGGTCGTATGATTATACCTAGCACTTCAATTGTCATGTAGCATTAGGTAGGATAATTGTAGGTCATGTTGTGTTCTTGTATATTGATTGTACCTTATTTTGATTGATGTTAGTTATTAATTGATATTATGCATTCATGATATATTAGCTTATACATGTTTATAAAAGTTATATATGATGTAAATGAAAATATTTTTCTCACATTTATTTTATACCTTTCATATACCAAGGTGGATCATATCCACCTACCTTTTTTTTAATAATGGTTTTACATTAGAATGTAGGAGGAAATGTTTAGAGTGATGTGGGAATGCAGTTCTTGGAGTACCAAAGATGCTTCGGTTCCCATGCACTCTATGATGAATACATGTCCCCATGTTGGAGCTAGATATTACCCCCACTCACCTAGGGGTAACTAGAGGAGATCATTCTTCACGATCCACATTGTAGATAGTGGTCCTACAGAGGATGACCAATAGTCTCCACAGACAGAAGGCCCTTAGATGGCTCTCCCTCATTAATGCTCAACTCATACATTTTATCATCATACTCACCTAATTATGGTGGTATAACACACATGAGGTACATTAGCCATTGTTTCATACAAAGTTTTACATTTAATGTATTAATAAGTTAGGCAAGGATCATGGGTTGAACTTAGATAATGAATCATGATGCTTGAAAGTTATTATGTTTTCCTTGTTTCACCTTGATGGCCATCATATGTACTCTAGTCAAGTGTTATCACTCTTGGGGAAAAGGGGTACCACTGGGAGACCTTGATAGGGGTAACATACATGTACATTTTCATACTTAACATTTTTCATCCATATTCCTCCCATTGTCCTATCTTTTGGGAATGGTTGCTACATGTATCCCAAAAATGTATGTACTTCATTCTCCTATGAGAAGAAGGGGATTGAATGCCTGAAGTTGATGCAATTGGTAAAAAGGATGGAAATAGAATGTTATAAATTCAAAATGCAAAAGAAATAAATGGATATAAATGATAAATCAAAATCCAAGTCACCTTGAGCTCTATCCCCTCGCTATGAGGCCATCACCCCAAGTCCTAATGCATTGAATGCATATCAAAAAGAAAAATGAATTAATTGAATCCCAATATAATAAATGCATAAACCTGAAAAGGGGATTGCAAACCAATAATGAATATCAAAAGGTAAGAAATGGGTGCAAATAAACGATGTCAAGGAAACTGTAACTCAATGCAGCAAGATCTTCCTTTACAAAGTTGCTCATGGAGATGAGCGTCATATGTGGTTTTGTATGTCAATGACACCATGACCATGAAGTCAAACCCATATCATACCATTCACTCATACTTAAAATTTGATTGGTTTCTCGAAAATTGCTCCTCTACTTGGATATTGGCATACCTAATAGGGTCTTATGATCGTCCTCCCATACCTAAAATTGGAAAATTGCATAATGTCATGAGCTAATATGAAGTTTGAAAAATAAATGAAATGTGAATTGCTTAGGTGGATTTTTCATTAACTTGTGGTGTACTTTTTCTGATTCTAATGACTCTTGTATCCAGGATTATTGATTTCACTTGACTTCTCTAAACCTTGCTTGATGATGATGCACTATTTGACTAGTCCTTTGAAGGGCGTTGATGATTCTTCCTCTGCACTCCATGGATGACGTTGGAGCCATGATGATGAGTGTTGGGTTAAATAATCACTTAGCATGTATCTTGACACCTTCTGGCACCTCATGGACCTAGGACGTTGCATTGATGAGCTGGGACATTGCACATATGGCCTGACATGTCACTCAAAGGGAAAGAAGACCATAGCTTGGATGTTGCACCCCTTTAAGGACGTTAGGGTTTGGATGGATTCCATTTCCATTTATGAGGATGGTACAACTCTATGGAGAGGTTATAGATCCATTACCCATCATGACATCGCACTAGGAGTCCCAGGAATTGCACACATGAGGATGACTTTATGCTTTCTTCAGTCAACCTACCATTTGTGATGATGAGTTGGAACTTTTGGATAAGGGGATGTGACCTTATTGATTAGGAGGTATGAATTTCGAAGACACTTTGCACCTTTTGGGGGTAGATATGATTTTTGGATCCATTTGTACCCCATTAAAGGATGACATCACCTATTTGGAGCTTCCTACACCTACATGTCTGGCCTTTTAGGAGGATGTTTCTTATGTTTTAGCATTGTATATTTATTTTAGAGGAATTTTGGGGGTTGGACTAAGACCTATCCACCTTGTATCATGGATTCTTGTGTTTTACAAGCTTCTTACAAAGATGGAGCACTTGGTTTCCTCATATATATAGAGGGAGTGATACCTTTTATAAATCATAACAACAACTTGTGGAGAATTATTACTACACTTGTCTTCTATATTTCTCTTTCACTATGGATGACTTGTGTGCCTTCTCTTGGAGATGATCTTGTGGATGTTTTTCAAGTTTAATGGATTATTTCTTCGCTAGGGATTCATGGTGAACAGTGAGTTATCTAATAAGTGTTATTCTTAAGTCTATGTTGGTTTACTTCTTGGATATATTAAGTGGATGTTTTATCAAAGTGGTGATATTGCATGATATCTTTGATTCTTCTTGAATAAACTTTTACTTGAAACCCTAGGAAGGTTTTTAGTGGACTACCTTCCCTTGTAACCTTTTTGTTGAAACTTGTTAAAGGACATAAGGATATTTCTAGGGTTTTTAGTGAACTACCCTAGTTCTATTGTTATAGGTTAAAGTTATAAGGTTTGTAGTGAACTACCCTAGAGTTTTACCCAAGATCCATATTGATCTCTTTGCTAAAGGTTGATAGAAGACATAGGACGGCCTCTTAGAGTTTGTAGTGGACTACCTTGATCTTTCCTCCTAAAGGATTAATACCTAGGTTTTGTAGTGGACTACCCTAGGGTTTAGTTCTTAGGTCTTTATTTTTCCTTTGCTCTCCAAGAAAGTGAAAAATTTGACTCCATATGCCTAAGAGGACTAGACAACACTAATCTTTCTCTCTTGCAAGTGACCTTAAACCCTTATTTCCTTTTTATTTGTCAATTTTGTGGTTAGATTAAGACTTACTCTCAATTCTCAACCTTATTAGCTTGACATATAGGATTTATTGGAATATTTCACGCTCGGAATACACCTTGACATCATTTATTGCATTGTTTTTATAATTTTTAGCCTCCTAAGGCTTGACGTCTTGGATGTTTTAAGGTTGGTTCATTCCATATACTTTTCTACAAGCATCTGTTATCTAAACCCTAGTTTTAGCTTGCATTTTCATCCCTCTTTCATTGTTTGATTACTTGTTTAAAGAGATATTATATTTATGATGTTGTAACTTTCCATATTGTTGTATCTAAGTATCTTAATCACAAGTTTTATAATATATATAGTTTCCTTATTGATTGGTGGTGTTTGGGACATTCCTTTGACTTGTTTGGATTTAGTTAATATCATTGATTGTGTTGGATAATTCATTTATGAAAATCTGGAAACTACTTCATTAAACCACATCATTCTTGCCTTGACAACTTTAACCTTGTGGTGGTATGATTGTGTGACCAATATAGGAGGCCATAGACTTGGCTTTTCCTTCTATAGGATTCCTTGATTTTTCTCCCTTGTGTTGGATTTCATCCTTCACTAAAACAAGGGAAGTAATTGCTAAGGTGACAGTGGCAAGTAATTCCAAAAGTTACACTTGTCTAGCACCTTGTAATAGGATTTGCACAAGGGTGCTAGATATTTTGATAACATGACCAAGATAAGGATGTCTTAGGGGAAGGAAAGCTCAATCATGTGTCACACAGTCCATACATCATGAGACATTTCGTTAGTAAAGGAGCCTATGAGTTAGAATATTATGAGGAAAATGTATTAGACGATCCCCACAATGGGGACTACTTAAAGAGGTATTATTCTTAGGTAGCAATGCCGATGTGATTTTTGTATATACGTATGTTTTTTAACTTTACTTTTTATTCTTTTTATCTTTCAATTTATTTTCAGTTGGTGTTTATTATTCTTTTTGATTGATTGGAAGATGTCATCAGACACACTTGTGTTTGTGGGATTCATAGATGATGTCAACTTCCACACTCGGAACCTCGCTTCCATCGCTTGGGTGATTTTTTCTTCTATAAGTCAACTTGTGAACGTAGAAGGGGCTTGTATTGGACTTACAATCATTGAATTACTATCGGAATCCATTTCACATGGAATTCGACATTTGGTAGTTCACTTAGATTCACAGTTGACAGTGTCGCAGTTAAATGGTGTATATTGTGTCTATGATCCTATGCTTCTTTGGAATTTCTTACAGGTGTGATTTCTTGAACATCTGTTTGAATTTATTACTTATGTTCATGTTTCGAGGAGTTTTAATCATTTATCGTATGCATTATCTAATTATATATTAGATTGGAATTTGTTTCTTTAAGTAAAAAATAAAGCATGCATGTAAATATCATGATAGGAAATCACATAATTTTTGCACATATAAGTAAGACCTAAAATTATGTAAATGTTTTATAAATAGTGTCATCAAGTACAAAAAAATATGTAGAGTGCCATGCAAAATAAAGCATCTTATACCTTGATGATATATATGTATGATTTCCTTATACAAAAATATGTCCATACATCAACTGGGCCTCATGGTAGCACACTATGGTATTGGCCACCCATCGGAAGGTTCATACCCATGCTCTTGGTACTCCTACCACCTATCTTTGAATATGCTCTGAAATGTCATTTAGAACCCACTCGGCCTTTCCTTTAGGTTGGTCCTCAACCCTTCCCCTACGCTGATGTCTGAGGTACCCTTTTCTGGCCCGGTCAGTTCTACATCTACATCATCATACTTTTTTTTAGTTACTCCACATACAAAAAAAAACATCTTTCATTTTTCACATATGATGAAAACATAATAATCTGATAACTTTAAAACAAAATAAAAATTCCATTTACCGACATCGCCCCATGTGGAATTTGGAGGTAATGGTAGGTTGGTATCTCCATGAAAGTTAGTACTAGCATACATGAAGTCGTTGATCGAAATCAGCTAATGCAATCACCAATCGAAGAATACATCATCAAAGACGTCCATGACACACCTGCCTCCAAGAAGATACATCATATATACCCATCAGACCACATTGGGCTCTCTAAGATCGGTAAATGTAAGATTGATGTGATGGTGCATTAATGGGAGCATCTCAAGGAAGAATGATCAAAGTATGTTACCATAACCAAATCTTTTCTACCTCCCTAGCTTGCAATTAGTCAATTGAGTCTTCATGTTCACTAGGAAATTTGTGCACCAATCAAACACTATAGGCTTCAAACATTCTACTCCATAGAAAATTTGTGGGTGTGATGTCTGATGTAATGATGTTGAGTCTGCCACTCATACAATAGTTAAAAGGATAATTTTTAAACTTAGGTTTTTGATGGTGTTGATGGGGAATTGGGAACCCCGCCATGAATTTGCATTGAAGTTGCATGACTTCTTGCCAATGTTTGTTTTGTTCATTCCTTATGGGACACCTACATTTATGTTTTCATTTTCATTAATATATTATTTATTCTTTCTTTCACTTTTTAGCTTAGTGTCCATCACAGTTTTCCATTTGTCGCTTATCGCTTATGTGTTATCTTCAACCACTTGCCTTTGCATATATTTCTTCTACATTTCAAAACCATATCTCTAAAAGAAAAATGTTGATGAGTGTCCATATCCTACACATCTATTTTTGCATTTTATTTTGCATGGGTATGTTCTGTGTGCTTGGAGCATAGTTTCTCTCCTTGCAACACTCATATCCTACATTGTATTATGGAATTCTTTTATTCCTTTTTAGGCTTTTCAAATATGAAAAAGTCACCAAAAAAAATCAAATATCAAAGAGAGAGAGAGAGAGAGGAGGAGGAGGAGGAGGAGGAGGAGGAAAGGAATTAAGATATTTACGTTTTGTGAGCGGCAATAGTTTCAGTTGTGTCATGCTTGAAAAAATCACCACGTTTTGATTATTTTTCTCAACAAGTTGGTTTTAGTATTGTCTTAGAATCTGAACCATGATTTTTTAGTTTTACTCCCCTAGTTGGGTACTCTTCCAATCACTATGGAGAATCTGTTGATGTCTCCTACATTGCATATTTATATCATTGTTCCTTCTTGTGTCAAATGTTTCCCAAGTCACCATTGTGTCATGCTTATGTTCATGGGTTGTTTTTAGCATGTATCGGCCATTCCTTAGAATTTTCGACTATCCATTTCATCCTTCCTTATTTTCAAGTTGTTATTAGTTGCATCATTATCAATGTTATTTAATCGTGCTAGTGTGGAAGGTCCATATTGATTTCTCATTAGTGGTTCATATATTATTGACTACGACACATTGATTTGAGATATTGACTTAGATTCGGTAGCACCTTGGACCTATTTCCATCATTTCTAGGTTAAGTTATGCTCAACAGATGACATTTCATTAGTGGTTGTTGATTGATTGATTTCCCATATGTTCAATATCAAGACCTTTTTTCACATATTGGGATTTGTGTTGTACCTTGGTTTACATTTTTATCATTGGTATAATTCATTGCTTCTATTAGTAGCTTTCATTATCATTTGTTTCTCAAATGGGTCTTTTTCGTGCACTATTTTCATTTGGTGCATGCGAGAGATGTACTTGGTGGTGTGTTCTTAAATCCTTTGTCCAAGACCTTCAAATAATTTTCTTGATGTCCGTGCATGTTGGATGATGGGAATGCCTTAATTCCATCCTTCCATCATATCTCTTCCTATCGGCACCGATTATTTTTTTTTGGGAACGGGATATATAGATGCCTCAAAACTTGTAGTCGCTAGTGGGCAGTTCCCTTGTTATTGACAGTGGGAATACATTAATGTCTCGTGATTGATAGATTCTAGAAGTATTTTATGACAACAAATTTATTCACACTTGCTAGAATGTACTAGGTGCGTTGACACCCATTATCATTATCAGTGATTTGTCTCGCATTTGTTAAGTGTATACATCAATGACTAGTAATCAAACGGTTTCTCCCATGTTTGACTTTGGCCCATTTATTCACATGGTATAGATTCATATCTTTGGTGGATTTGGATTGAATACCTTGGGTTGTAGTAGCATTTCCTCTTTATGTTATTGTTCAAGTTGTGTAGATAGTACCACCTACCTATATGACATTGGTACTTTTGGAGAATCAGTTTAGTGCATCTTACAGTTCCAGATGTTATGCTAATATACACTAAGACATAGATACACTTTAAATTTTCTCATATATATGATCTATATTTGGCATAGATCCATCGTGTATCTTATTTGTGACAATGATTTCAAGAGTTTATATACTTCATGGATCCACGTTGTGCTTGATTTGGAAGCCATTCTTTTTCACACCTGAGCATGGGTATGCCCACCTCGAGGAAGAGAGTCATATGATACTTTGGTTTCTATTGCAAGTATTTTTATAACTTGAAGTTTGTGTTGATTGATACTTTGGGGACATTAGGCTATGTGTTGACTTTAGGAACCTTAACCATCTCTCATTAAAGGATAACTACCCTCTCCCAAACATGGAACATTTTCTACAAAGAGTCATTGATGTTGGGATGATTTCAATGTTAGATGGTTTTTCGGGCTACAACCAAGTCTTAGTCAAAAGGGAGGATCAACTTAATACCACATTCACCACCCCATGGGGAACCTTCATGTACTTAAGAATTCCTTTCGGACTCATGAATGTTGGATCTACTTTCCAAAGAGAAATGGATTTTTCCTTCAAGGATCTAAAAGAGAAGATCATAGAAATATACCAAGATGACTTGACATTCGTATCCACGGAAAGTATCTCCCACCTAAGGGTGATATTTGAGCATTGTAGGAAGTGTGGCATTTCCCTCAACCCCAAGAAGTCCATATTTGGTATCAAAAAAGGGAATTTGTTGGGACATATAGTATCTAAAGAAGGCATTTATATTGATCTCTAAAGAGTTGAGTCCATTAAGAATATACAAACTCCCACCAAAAAGAAATCTTTGCAATCATTCTTCAAGAAGATCAAATTTATAAGATGATTCGTCCCAAATTTTGTTGAGAAGGTTAATCCCATGAATGCTTTAGTTAAGAAAGAGGTTACCTTCATATGGGATAACAATATCCTAATATCATTCGAAGACGTTAAGGATGCAATAACTAAGGAAATTGTTATAATTATTTTTTACTACTCTCATGACTTCATAATTTTCTCTTTCACTTCTCAAGACACTATAGTTGGGGTTTTGTCACAAAAGAATAAGGACAACTATGAAAAAAACATCCATTTCATGAGAAAAACCATCAGGGATGAGGATTTGAATTATTCAATCATCGAGAAACATGCCTATGCCCTTATCAAGTTCCTTAAGCACTTTATAAGTTACTTCATATACAACAAAATAAAAGCTTATGTGCCCTACCCTGCTATTAAAGATGTTATTTCTCATCAATACTTCCTAGGAACCAAGGTAAAGTGGGTGTCCAAAATCCAAGTGTATGACTTAGAGATAAAACCCACTAATATTATCAAGGGGCAAGGTCTAGCACAAATGTTGATCGAAAGCAATGAAGAAGCCATAAAATTGGAGGAAAATGAACAAGTCAATGTGATAATGAGTGAATTTGAACATGACGAATGGTATGTTGATATTATATACTACTTGAAGAAACTTTCATGTCCCAACCACTTAAAACACCATAAGAAGAAATCCTTAAAACTAAAGGCCGTGAAGTATTTTCTGACCCAAGATGGTCTAGGTTGGAAGAAATCTAATGGAAACATCCTTAGATGCCTAAACAAAGAAAAATATGACCAATTGATTAAGGAAATCCATTCATGATATTGCAGGGATCACTTCACTTCCTGTAACACTTCCCATAATATCTTAATGGAATTAAATTATTGGCCTACATTGTTCACTAACACCCATCATTATGTCAAGTCTTGCAACCTTGCTAGTTCTTCATAGGAAAACAACGACTTCATGTGTTACCTTTGAAACCAGTTGGTGTTGAAGAT
>ML810226.1:113993-148989 GCA_009831015.1 Picea engelmannii
GGAGACCTTGATAGGGGTAACATACATGTACATTTTCATACTTAACATTTTTCATCCATATTCCTCCCATTGTCCTATCTTTTGGGAATGGTTGCTACATGTATCCCAAAAATGTATGTACTTCATTCTCCTATGAGAAGAAGGGGATTGAATGCCTGAAGTTGATGCAATTGGTAAAAAGGATGGAAATAGAATGTTATAAATTCAAAATGCAAAAGAAATAAATGGATATAAATGATAAATCAAAATCCAAGTCACCTTGAGCTCTATCCCCTCGCTATGAGGCCATCACCCCAAGTCCTAATGCATTGAATGCATATCAAAAAGAAAAATGAATTAATTGAATCCCAATATAATAAATGCATAAACCTGAAAAGGGGATTGCAAACCAATAATGAATATCAAAAGGTAAGAAATGGGTGCAAATAAACGATGTCAAGGAAACTGTAACTCAATGCAGCAAGATCTTCCTTTACAAAGTTGCTCATGGAGATGAGCGTCATATGTGGTTTTGTATGTCAATGACACCATGACCATGAAGTCAAACCCATATCATACCATTCACTCATACTTAAAATTTGATTGGTTTCTCGAAAATTGCTCCTCTACTTGGATATTGGCATACCTAATAGGGTCTTATGATCGTCCTCCCATACCTAAAATTGGAAAATTGCATAATGTCATGAGCTAATATGAAGTTTGAAAAATAAATGAAATGTGAATTGCTTAGGTGGATTTTTCATTAACTTGTGGTGTACTTTTTCTGATTCTAATGACTCTTGTATCCAGGATTATTGATTTCACTTGACTTCTCTAAACCTTGCTTGATGATGATGCACTATTTGACTAGTCCTTTGAAGGGCGTTGATGATTCTTCCTCTGCACTCCATGGATGACGTTGGAGCCATGATGATGAGTGTTGGGTTAAATAATCACTTAGCATGTATCTTGACACCTTCTGGCACCTCATGGACCTAGGACGTTGCATTGATGAGCTGGGACATTGCACATATGGCCTGACATGTCACTCAAAGGGAAAGAAGACCATAGCTTGGATGTTGCACCCCTTTAAGGACGTTAGGGTTTGGATGGATTCCATTTCCATTTATGAGGATGGTACAACTCTATGGAGAGGTTATAGATCCATTACCCATCATGACATCGCACTAGGAGTCCCAGGAATTGCACACATGAGGATGACTTTATGCTTTCTTCAGTCAACCTACCATTTGTGATGATGAGTTGGAACTTTTGGATAAGGGGATGTGACCTTATTGATTAGGAGGTATGAATTTCGAAGACACTTTGCACCTTTTGGGGGTAGATATGATTTTTGGATCCATTTGTACCCCATTAAAGGATGACATCACCTATTTGGAGCTTCCTACACCTACATGTCTGGCCTTTTAGGAGGATGTTTCTTATGTTTTAGCATTGTATATTTATTTTAGAGGAATTTTGGGGGTTGGACTAAGACCTATCCACCTTGTATCATGGATTCTTGTGTTTTACAAGCTTCTTACAAAGATGGAGCACTTGGTTTCCTCATATATATAGAGGGAGTGATACCTTTTATAAATCATAACAACAACTTGTGGAGAATTATTACTACACTTGTCTTCTATATTTCTCTTTCACTATGGATGACTTGTGTGCCTTCTCTTGGAGATGATCTTGTGGATGTTTTTCAAGTTTAATGGATTATTTCTTCGCTAGGGATTCATGGTGAACAGTGAGTTATCTAATAAGTGTTATTCTTAAGTCTATGTTGGTTTACTTCTTGGATATATTAAGTGGATGTTTTATCAAAGTGGTGATATTGCATGATATCTTTGATTCTTCTTGAATAAACTTTTACTTGAAACCCTAGGAAGGTTTTTAGTGGACTACCTTCCCTTGTAACCTTTTTGTTGAAACTTGTTAAAGGACATAAGGATATTTCTAGGGTTTTTAGTGAACTACCCTAGTTCTATTGTTATAGGTTAAAGTTATAAGGTTTGTAGTGAACTACCCTAGAGTTTTACCCAAGATCCATATTGATCTCTTTGCTAAAGGTTGATAGAAGACATAGGACGGCCTCTTAGAGTTTGTAGTGGACTACCTTGATCTTTCCTCCTAAAGGATTAATACCTAGGTTTTGTAGTGGACTACCCTAGGGTTTAGTTCTTAGGTCTTTATTTTTCCTTTGCTCTCCAAGAAAGTGAAAAATTTGACTCCATATGCCTAAGAGGACTAGACAACACTAATCTTTCTCTCTTGCAAGTGACCTTAAACCCTTATTTCCTTTTTATTTGTCAATTTTGTGGTTAGATTAAGACTTACTCTCAATTCTCAACCTTATTAGCTTGACATATAGGATTTATTGGAATATTTCACGCTCGGAATACACCTTGACATCATTTATTGCATTGTTTTTATAATTTTTAGCCTCCTAAGGCTTGACGTCTTGGATGTTTTAAGGTTGGTTCATTCCATATACTTTTCTACAAGCATCTGTTATCTAAACCCTAGTTTTAGCTTGCATTTTCATCCCTCTTTCATTGTTTGATTACTTGTTTAAAGAGATATTATATTTATGATGTTGTAACTTTCCATATTGTTGTATCTAAGTATCTTAATCACAAGTTTTATAATATATATAGTTTCCTTATTGATTGGTGGTGTTTGGGACATTCCTTTGACTTGTTTGGATTTAGTTAATATCATTGATTGTGTTGGATAATTCATTTATGAAAATCTGGAAACTACTTCATTAAACCACATCATTCTTGCCTTGACAACTTTAACCTTGTGGTGGTATGATTGTGTGACCAATATAGGAGGCCATAGACTTGGCTTTTCCTTCTATAGGATTCCTTGATTTTTCTCCCTTGTGTTGGATTTCATCCTTCACTAAAACAAGGGAAGTAATTGCTAAGGTGACAGTGGCAAGTAATTCCAAAAGTTACACTTGTCTAGCACCTTGTAATAGGATTTGCACAAGGGTGCTAGATATTTTGATAACATGACCAAGATAAGGATGTCTTAGGGGAAGGAAAGCTCAATCATGTGTCACACAGTCCATACATCATGAGACATTTCGTTAGTAAAGGAGCCTATGAGTTAGAATATTATGAGGAAAATGTATTAGACGATCCCCACAATGGGGACTACTTAAAGAGGTATTATTCTTAGGTAGCAATGCCGATGTGATTTTTGTATATACGTATGTTTTTTAACTTTACTTTTTATTCTTTTTATCTTTCAATTTATTTTCAGTTGGTGTTTATTATTCTTTTTGATTGATTGGAAGATGTCATCAGACACACTTGTGTTTGTGGGATTCATAGATGATGTCAACTTCCACACTCGGAACCTCGCTTCCATCGCTTGGGTGATTTTTTCTTCTATAAGTCAACTTGTGAACGTAGAAGGGGCTTGTATTGGACTTACAATCATTGAATTACTATCGGAATCCATTTCACATGGAATTCGACATTTGGTAGTTCACTTAGATTCACAGTTGACAGTGTCGCAGTTAAATGGTGTATATTGTGTCTATGATCCTATGCTTCTTTGGAATTTCTTACAGGTGTGATTTCTTGAACATCTGTTTGAATTTATTACTTATGTTCATGTTTCGAGGAGTTTTAATCATTTATCGTATGCATTATCTAATTATATATTAGATTGGAATTTGTTTCTTTAAGTAAAAAATAAAGCATGCATGTAAATATCATGATAGGAAATCACATAATTTTTGCACATATAAGTAAGACCTAAAATTATGTAAATGTTTTATAAATAGTGTCATCAAGTACAAAAAAATATGTAGAGTGCCATGCAAAATAAAGCATCTTATACCTTGATGATATATATGTATGATTTCCTTATACAAAAATATGTCCATACATCAACTGGGCCTCATGGTAGCACACTATGGTATTGGCCACCCATCGGAAGGTTCATACCCATGCTCTTGGTACTCCTACCACCTATCTTTGAATATGCTCTGAAATGTCATTTAGAACCCACTCGGCCTTTCCTTTAGGTTGGTCCTCAACCCTTCCCCTACGCTGATGTCTGAGGTACCCTTTTCTGGCCCGGTCAGTTCTACATCTACATCATCATACTTTTTTTTAGTTACTCCACATACAAAAAAAAACATCTTTCATTTTTCACATATGATGAAAACATAATAATCTGATAACTTTAAAACAAAATAAAAATTCCATTTACCGACATCGCCCCATGTGGAATTTGGAGGTAATGGTAGGTTGGTATCTCCATGAAAGTTAGTACTAGCATACATGAAGTCGTTGATCGAAATCAGCTAATGCAATCACCAATCGAAGAATACATCATCAAAGACGTCCATGACACACCTGCCTCCAAGAAGATACATCATATATACCCATCAGACCACATTGGGCTCTCTAAGATCGGTAAATGTAAGATTGATGTGATGGTGCATTAATGGGAGCATCTCAAGGAAGAATGATCAAAGTATGTTACCATAACCAAATCTTTTCTACCTCCCTAGCTTGCAATTAGTCAATTGAGTCTTCATGTTCACTAGGAAATTTGTGCACCAATCAAACACTATAGGCTTCAAACATTCTACTCCATAGAAAATTTGTGGGTGTGATGTCTGATGTAATGATGTTGAGTCTGCCACTCATACAATAGTTAAAAGGATAATTTTTAAACTTAGGTTTTTGATGGTGTTGATGGGGAATTGGGAACCCCGCCATGAATTTGCATTGAAGTTGCATGACTTCTTGCCAATGTTTGTTTTGTTCATTCCTTATGGGACACCTACATTTATGTTTTCATTTTCATTAATATATTATTTATTCTTTCTTTCACTTTTTAGCTTAGTGTCCATCACAGTTTTCCATTTGTCGCTTATCGCTTATGTGTTATCTTCAACCACTTGCCTTTGCATATATTTCTTCTACATTTCAAAACCATATCTCTAAAAGAAAAATGTTGATGAGTGTCCATATCCTACACATCTATTTTTGCATTTTATTTTGCATGGGTATGTTCTGTGTGCTTGGAGCATAGTTTCTCTCCTTGCAACACTCATATCCTACATTGTATTATGGAATTCTTTTATTCCTTTTTAGGCTTTTCAAATATGAAAAAGTCACCAAAAAAAATCAAATATCAAAGAGAGAGAGAGAGAGAGGAGGAGGAGGAGGAGGAGGAGGAGGAAAGGAATTAAGATATTTACGTTTTGTGAGCGGCAATAGTTTCAGTTGTGTCATGCTTGAAAAAATCACCACGTTTTGATTATTTTTCTCAACAAGTTGGTTTTAGTATTGTCTTAGAATCTGAACCATGATTTTTTAGTTTTACTCCCCTAGTTGGGTACTCTTCCAATCACTATGGAGAATCTGTTGATGTCTCCTACATTGCATATTTATATCATTGTTCCTTCTTGTGTCAAATGTTTCCCAAGTCACCATTGTGTCATGCTTATGTTCATGGGTTGTTTTTAGCATGTATCGGCCATTCCTTAGAATTTTCGACTATCCATTTCATCCTTCCTTATTTTCAAGTTGTTATTAGTTGCATCATTATCAATGTTATTTAATCGTGCTAGTGTGGAAGGTCCATATTGATTTCTCATTAGTGGTTCATATATTATTGACTACGACACATTGATTTGAGATATTGACTTAGATTCGGTAGCACCTTGGACCTATTTCCATCATTTCTAGGTTAAGTTATGCTCAACAGATGACATTTCATTAGTGGTTGTTGATTGATTGATTTCCCATATGTTCAATATCAAGACCTTTTTTCACATATTGGGATTTGTGTTGTACCTTGGTTTACATTTTTATCATTGGTATAATTCATTGCTTCTATTAGTAGCTTTCATTATCATTTGTTTCTCAAATGGGTCTTTTTCGTGCACTATTTTCATTTGGTGCATGCGAGAGATGTACTTGGTGGTGTGTTCTTAAATCCTTTGTCCAAGACCTTCAAATAATTTTCTTGATGTCCGTGCATGTTGGATGATGGGAATGCCTTAATTCCATCCTTCCATCATATCTCTTCCTATCGGCACCGATTATTTTTTTTTGGGAACGGGATATATAGATGCCTCAAAACTTGTAGTCGCTAGTGGGCAGTTCCCTTGTTATTGACAGTGGGAATACATTAATGTCTCGTGATTGATAGATTCTAGAAGTATTTTATGACAACAAATTTATTCACACTTGCTAGAATGTACTAGGTGCGTTGACACCCATTATCATTATCAGTGATTTGTCTCGCATTTGTTAAGTGTATACATCAATGACTAGTAATCAAACGGTTTCTCCCATGTTTGACTTTGGCCCATTTATTCACATGGTATAGATTCATATCTTTGGTGGATTTGGATTGAATACCTTGGGTTGTAGTAGCATTTCCTCTTTATGTTATTGTTCAAGTTGTGTAGATAGTACCACCTACCTATATGACATTGGTACTTTTGGAGAATCAGTTTAGTGCATCTTACAGTTCCAGATGTTATGCTAATATACACTAAGACATAGATACACTTTAAATTTTCTCATATATATGATCTATATTTGGCATAGATCCATCGTGTATCTTATTTGTGACAATGATTTCAAGAGTTTATATACTTCATGGATCCACGTTGTGCTTGATTTGGAAGCCATTCTTTTTCACACCTGAGCATGGGTATGCCCACCTCGAGGAAGAGAGTCATATGATACTTTGGTTTCTATTGCAAGTATTTTTATAACTTGAAGTTTGTGTTGATTGATACTTTGGGGACATTAGGCTATGTGTTGACTTTAGGAACCTTAACCATCTCTCATTAAAGGATAACTACCCTCTCCCAAACATGGAACATTTTCTACAAAGAGTCATTGATGTTGGGATGATTTCAATGTTAGATGGTTTTTCGGGCTACAACCAAGTCTTAGTCAAAAGGGAGGATCAACTTAATACCACATTCACCACCCCATGGGGAACCTTCATGTACTTAAGAATTCCTTTCGGACTCATGAATGTTGGATCTACTTTCCAAAGAGAAATGGATTTTTCCTTCAAGGATCTAAAAGAGAAGATCATAGAAATATACCAAGATGACTTGACATTCGTATCCACGGAAAGTATCTCCCACCTAAGGGTGATATTTGAGCATTGTAGGAAGTGTGGCATTTCCCTCAACCCCAAGAAGTCCATATTTGGTATCAAAAAAGGGAATTTGTTGGGACATATAGTATCTAAAGAAGGCATTTATATTGATCTCTAAAGAGTTGAGTCCATTAAGAATATACAAACTCCCACCAAAAAGAAATCTTTGCAATCATTCTTCAAGAAGATCAAATTTATAAGATGATTCGTCCCAAATTTTGTTGAGAAGGTTAATCCCATGAATGCTTTAGTTAAGAAAGAGGTTACCTTCATATGGGATAACAATATCCTAATATCATTCGAAGACGTTAAGGATGCAATAACTAAGGAAATTGTTATAATTATTTTTTACTACTCTCATGACTTCATAATTTTCTCTTTCACTTCTCAAGACACTATAGTTGGGGTTTTGTCACAAAAGAATAAGGACAACTATGAAAAAAACATCCATTTCATGAGAAAAACCATCAGGGATGAGGATTTGAATTATTCAATCATCGAGAAACATGCCTATGCCCTTATCAAGTTCCTTAAGCACTTTATAAGTTACTTCATATACAACAAAATAAAAGCTTATGTGCCCTACCCTGCTATTAAAGATGTTATTTCTCATCAATACTTCCTAGGAACCAAGGTAAAGTGGGTGTCCAAAATCCAAGTGTATGACTTAGAGATAAAACCCACTAATATTATCAAGGGGCAAGGTCTAGCACAAATGTTGATCGAAAGCAATGAAGAAGCCATAAAATTGGAGGAAAATGAACAAGTCAATGTGATAATGAGTGAATTTGAACATGACGAATGGTATGTTGATATTATATACTACTTGAAGAAACTTTCATGTCCCAACCACTTAAAACACCATAAGAAGAAATCCTTAAAACTAAAGGCCGTGAAGTATTTTCTGACCCAAGATGGTCTAGGTTGGAAGAAATCTAATGGAAACATCCTTAGATGCCTAAACAAAGAAAAATATGACCAATTGATTAAGGAAATCCATTCATGATATTGCAGGGATCACTTCACTTCCTGTAACACTTCCCATAATATCTTAATGGAATTAAATTATTGGCCTACATTGTTCACTAACACCCATCATTATGTCAAGTCTTGCAACCTTGCTAGTTCTTCATAGGAAAACAACGACTTCATGTGTTACCTTTGAAACCAGTTGGTGTTGAAGATTCTTTTCAGCAATGGGGTTTAGACTCCATTGTTGAATTCAAGGATAATTCCAGAAATGAATATCATTGGGTATTGACCGCTACGAACTATTTCACTAGGTGGGTAGAAGCCATTACAACGAAAAAGGAAACAGAGGAAGATGTCATGAGTTTTCTTGAGGATAGGATAATCACAAGGTTCATATCTCCTGCCAAAATCACTATCGACAATGCTAAGGCATTCATATCCCTTGCTTTGGAATATTTTTTCTTCAAGTACAGAATCATCTTGTCTCATTCTTCCAACTGCTATCCCTAGGGAAATCGATTGGCAGAATCAAGTAATAAAAATCTAATGAATATTGTCAAAAATATTGTATGAGAAAACAATAAGGCCTAGGATAGCAAGATCAAGTATGATTTATGGGAATAATGCATCAAAAAAAAGAATTCCATGGCGTTAGCACTCTGTAAATTTGTTTGGCTGATAAATGACAGAGGTAACCTACAAACCAAATTTAGAGCTGGGTACTAGCCTGCTTAGCTCAGAGAGGGCTCTCTCCTGTCACTTGGTATTTCTTTGACAATCAATGGCTAGGTTTTGTTGTTTGTGGGGATTTTTATAATTTTTCTTGCAAGGAAGGGGAGGGACACTTAGGGCTATGGAGTCAAAATTTTGAAAACGAATGGAAGCACTGACTGGTTGGTAGAAATATCCAGAGGATAAAGGCTAAATGAGGAAATAAATATGAGTTATAATTTGTAAATTTGTAGAGTGTAGGAAGAAAAGAAAACATATAACTACATCAGAGCATTAAATGAATGAATTATGAATTAGTTAGGAAGAACTTAACACAGTTTAAATTGCTTCAACTAAGAGCATCACAAGATGAATTATGGGCCTTTGACTATCCAATTTAAATAGAAGACAGTGAAAATGAAATCAGAAATATGGGAAATACATACAAAGAAAGGAGACAAAACTCAGTTCACCACCATTAGAATATTTTCATGGAAACTTCAAAACTTTTGCATGTGTATTCAATTCAGCTTCAAAAAATTACATTCAAGTTCCAAATAGCTTAAAATCGTGCCCTTGCACTTATACCAACACTAATACATTTGGAACCCCTAATATTTATACAATTTGAGTTCCTTCAATTTGAAACCGATTACAATAATTGAAATGAAACGTTTCAGTTCCTAATATTGATTACAATGATTACAAATGACAGTTTCATTTTTTGAAACCGATTACAATAATTTGGCAAGAAAACATTTCATGATCTAGCTTTTGATTCCTTTGATGCTTCAGTTTCTTTCCTCGCCACTTTCTCTTCTCTGGTATTCCATGTGGTATGCCATCTTCAGTGACACTTGGACATCGTTTACTGGACCCTGGAAAACTACACTTTGTCTTACCCAGTCGTACTATCTCCTTCCATTGCAAGTCATAAGGGATATTGTAATACATCATTTATTTGATCATGATCTCCAGGTCAATGCAAGAGGCATATGTCATGACTGGTAGTCTAATTTTCACTGCTTTGCACTGATTCAGAATCTCAAAATTCTTAATCAAATGTTCAACCATAGTTGCTCCTTTCAGGTTTTCCTCCAGGGTTTCAAACTTGGAGTGATCCATTCTGCACTGAGTGAGGTGAGCGTTGTATTCTTCCTGATCATATAATTTTCCTTTGCCTCTTAATCTCATCTTCAACTTATCTATTATTTCCTACAAGGCTTGATTCTCCTTTTGAAATTGAGCCACTCTTTCATCCTTTGCTTGTATCTCCTGCTTCAATTTCTCTATGCTCCCTTTTATCCCTTTGATTTCCCCTTCTTTCAGGCTAACTTGTGACATAGCCTGGACAAGTCCTTAAGTGTTTGTCCTAGATTCTGTAGTGGGAGGTAAAACTACAGCCATGTTTAGGAATTTTGTTTTCTCTTATGACCATTTCATCTTTTCTTGCTCTAGCTACAACACCCTAGCTTTGTAGTCCAAGGCCTCTTGTGGAAATGCTTCTTTTTCATGTTCCAAAGCAACCAATTTTGTTGTTTGTGGATGCTCTATGGCAGACATTTTCAATTTCTTCTTCAAGTTTTGAATTAATTTTTCCTTTTCATCCAATGAGGATTTCACCCCTTGAGG
Source organism: Picea engelmannii (assembly GCA_009831015.1). NCBI lineage: Eukaryota > Viridiplantae > Streptophyta > Pinopsida > Pinales > Pinaceae > Picea > Picea engelmannii. The sequence goes on from ML810226.1 coordinate 124,455, forward strand.
GACTTCATATTATAGCATCTTGACCTGAGTCTGCCAAGCTCTGCTTGATGTCTTTTCTTGCCTCAACTTCCCTTCCAATTTCATTGCATAAGATGGCAGCTTTGAATTCTTCAATCTTAAACTCAGGTAATCAGAATACAACATATCACTGGTATTCCTATGGAATTTAACTTTGTTTGGAGCACTGATCTTGTCATACCTTATCTTGATCTCAAATACTTTGTCTTCATATACAACTACTATATTAAAGGTCCTCTTCTCAATATCCCTTACTGTGAACAAAGAATATTTGTGCTGAGAAATATTTTCCACTTCAGGGACTAAATCCCTCATCTCACCAATAGCCATGTTTCTTTTCTCAGCATAATGTTTTGCCAAGTCTTATTTAGATTGATAAGCTGCCCTATATGTTTTATCAAAGATGTGTTTCTTGTTGCTAAAGGTTCTTGAGTTGCCTTCACTTAGGAGCTTGATTTCCTTTTCAACCTCTACAGTGCTAGTGCCACTTTCCACCATATCTAGATTTACTTTTTCTCTGGGCTCTTCCTCCTCCAAATTCACTATCTATGGAGACTATGTCATCTTCATCTTCTTAGGAGAAGTTTGTTGATCACTGGTGCCCATGGCCTCTGAACTGCTTATGTTGTTGTAAACACTTACCTTGGTGACTTTGAATATTATTTTATGAGGAGCTTGATGTGTTTGAATTTGTTGCAGGGTTGCCTCCACTTGTTGTGTTTGAGTTGGTTGTAAGATTGTTTCCATATCAGCATAAACTTGTAGGTTTGCCAGCTTATCAAAACCCTCAACATGCTCATGCTCATAAGGGGCATGTTTGTTCATCAATCTTCTCTTGGATATGATTTGATGTGGATCATATCTTCTTCCCTGTAGCTGTGCAAAACCAAACTCTTTGAGCTTTGCTTGAATCTAAGATAAGCATGATCTACTTTTGAAAATGAAAGGGCCAATTATAAAATGGAATTTGAGGTTGGAGGCTTTGTGTAATTTTAGGAAATGCTTTGTCTCAGATATAATTATTTGCCTGATGAATTCAAGCGAAAAGACTCTAGGGTTCAGAAAAATAGGCAATAGATAGGGGGATTCACGACAACCATAAACCCAGATCATTGTTGAGTGCATGAATAGTACCCAGTCTCCTACTATGTTTTTTGGATTTGGCTATAGATAGCTCCTCATGTCATCCAGGACTCTAGGTAGGTTGGTGTTGAAAATCAAACTATAAACCGTGGACATGACTTTGTTGATGAAGATGAGAAATATAATCCTCTTACATTCAGTTGATATGAATGTTGCTTCATAAAATTCTCTCTTATTGGTTTCTAGGAAATTCTTCATCAAATAGGTGTAATATCTGAAATGCCTTAGAGAGTTAAAATTCACTGGTTGTTTATGGATATTTTCAGCTATGAATTGATAAAAAATGATACGCACTGACTGACCAGACTCTGACTTGAAAAATACCAATAGGAAACCGATCATGACTTCGACCACATGTTTGTCATTATCTAGACCTAAGACTTGAATCAAAAGGGAACAGACCCGTTGGACTTCAATAACCATTATAATCAAATTCATTGGCAAAGACATACTCTCAGAAAAATGTTTTGGTTTCACAATTGTTTGTAAAAACAAATCTCGAACTTTCGATGGACATTCTTTGTATACCCTAATTATCTTTTCTTTTCTTCATTGAAAAGTTTAGACACTGTGGAGGAAGACTCTGGTATATGTTGAGCACTCAACACACCCTAAAAAATCTATGACCATTTTCTTTTTGGGTACCACTCGATCTTTTGCATTGTATGTTTTCACTTCAGTTATGAAACTGATACTTTCACTTATATTTTGTGTTTCATGTTTGAATTGATTAAATTTTACTTGAACATACAACAAAGAATCATATTAACTCTAAAAGGGACTTAACAACCACTCAAGGAATTAGTGACCCATAATTTTTCCCGACTCGCTTAAGAAGTTTGGCATCGATAAAAGTTAAAGGTGGCGAAAACCATTTGAGAAGTTAAAGTAGCCGAGTGTCGACCTTCATCGGCATCGGCCCATGAAAGCGTTTATTTTCTATGAATAAGCCTTGGGAAGAATATTTCTAAAGACCGATCCATTCGGCTTCGGTAGAAAGGTGTAATAGTAAGCGTCGTGCAAAAAAGAGGAGTGACACTGCCGATGCCCAAAACATTTTCAATGATGAAGTATCATGAAGACGAGGACCCACCAAGAAGCTGTATACCTAAAATTTCCCCGATAACCAACCGTGATAACATCGACGTCAGAATTTTTATTAAGAGGATATCAATATAAGTATACACTCAGATAGTAGTCGATCCCCGATTTATACGTCGAAGTGATGTGACGTGACGAGACATTTAACCCCTAAATGTGTCAGGTACTCCACATTCAAAGCTAGTAGTCAATTCATGGATCGTGCATTATTTACTAATTCATGTGTGAATCAAAAGGAACCGTTAAACCCGTCGATACAATGCATGTTCCTCCACGCCTTCGTCATCGACCAGTTAAGATTTATCTGCAGAAATCTGACAGTAGTTTATTTTGAATCTACATTCATTACTCGTATTAACTAATTGATATGACTAGTAGTACCTCTCCATTTATATCATGTTCGAGTCATTGTGTATGATCCTATTATGTGCAACAAGAAATTCAGAACAAACAGAAGAGAGAAGCTAATAGTCCGAAGGAAACGTCCAAAGTTCAGTGAGTATTAAACAATTATCTTAGTAAGAATTACAAGGACAATGCCTCCGAAGAATCCCTCCACCAGGAAATCACTGAGAGCCCCAAAAATGCAAGAATCAGAAGTAGGAGAGGGCTCCTCCCTAGCTGTTGCAAGACAATTAGAGTTTTCTTCCAAGCCGGTGTCCGTCATTAAGACAATCACCAAGGAGTCCTTTGTCTAGCCCCCGGCTTTCAAAGACACAGAGGCAAGTATTGGAGCCAAGATAGCTTTTCCTCGTTGGGAAGAAGTGTTCAAGAAAATAAAGAAAGAAGAACCCCTCGAATATACCCCGCACAATGATCCTAATACAAGGAAGCTCGATGAGGAGGTCCTCCCAAATATTTGCAAGGCTTATCTGGACATGCTAGCAACCCAATCTCCAGTATTTCCTTGCATTGAGCTCCTGAAATGGCTTATTGACCACGCTAATGCACAAAAATGTTTGATTAACGATGATAACGGAGAATGAGTCGGGGTCTTCCTGCCATTAGAGGTTCAGAGTTACTACAAGCTCATGGAGTCTGAGCTAAATTTGAGCACCGATTTCGTTATGAGCTTCTATGCATCGCACGATACTAGAAAAATCATGGCATTGTGGTGGAGAGAAGACAAAAAATTCAGGAATCGGACTGTCGGCTAGTACCCGATGGTCAATCTCAAAGAACCATACATATATCTCATGGATCTACTCTACAGGTTGAATGGGGAGAAAGATTGCTCCCGGTTCTCAGAGGCTTGGATGCCTCTATCTTTTACAGTCGTCATTTTAGGCACGGGCTTCAATTGGGGTGCCATCATCTCCAAATAGTTGAGCAACTACATAAGGCAAGATCAGGTGCCAAAGGAAGGAGATACTCCCTCCTTCTACATGGATCCATATCTTCTAGACATCGTCTGTGCCATGAACTCTTTCTCCGGGATAAACCTAAATTGGCACTCTTCGAAGCTCCTGTTCCATGTATATTTTAGCATATTATGGGAAAACATGTACAAAAGGTCCTATGTTGTTATATGCGATCAGTTTATTGCACGCATTTATTCCTTTCTATTTAGGAAAGAATGCCCTAGGCTATTAGATGAAGCAAAGAAGGTTATAGCCAAATTTGGTCACTGGTATTTAGATGAGAGAGAAACCTACATCGGGGTTTTCGACACCACAGGGGAACCCCACTTATTACCCATTTATGTTCCCAACCAACTAGTGTTAGGGGAGATTTGTTATCAGACCATCCTACAAGGATACAATGCAACTTTAGTAAAAGACAAGAAGTAGGCCTTCATACCATATGGGTTTCATATTGGCTTCTACATGGTCAAAGACACCGCGCATGCTAAACAACTCGGGCTAGGTCAATTAGAATTTCAATTCGAAAACGGTCGATTTTGCAAGCATGACCCCAAGGGACTGGTCTTGCAACATGCATCGTAGGTATCATCATCTTGGCCCTATGCCCATGATCGGTTCAAAGATGAAATATTCACCGAAAATGCTCAAGATTGGGATGAAGTGGCATCAAGAAGGGTTGATCCTCAAACAACCAAATTCAAAGCTATGAGTTTGGAAGAACAAGTGACATCTTTGGAGCAGACAACTCAAGAAATTCTCAGGGCTCGGGAAGGAACTGTAGCATCTGAATCCAGCGAGGAAATAGGCGATCCCTGAGAGGGCATAAAGGCAGCGATAGTTTATCATGAATCTCAAGTACAAATCAGGGATCTCTCTGAAGATCAAGATGCACAAGAGAGGGGTGAAAGTTTCTACCATCAAACCCATTTGCTAATGAAGTGGATGCAGGATGATCCATACCTTATCATACAACCTATGGTTTTAACTACTATCTGAAGCGCCCCGACAGAGTTAAACGACCCCGGTCTCGTAAATCCTGACAACACCAACAGGCTAGGTAATCTTGAATCCTCAAAATCGTCGATCCATCCTTCGAAAGGAGGGACAAATCAACGAGAGACAGGTCAGGTGTTGATAGAAACACAAGCACCCAATCCCTTGAGCACACTTATACATATATACATCGACGATGAGAGTCTGGAGCCCGCTCGCGGCACCCTGGTGCACATCCAAAAGGAAGAAGTTCTCGATAAAACCTCTTCCCCTGAGATCAAGGTTCAAGACAAGGAGGTCTCACAAAAGGAAACAGGAGCCAAAGGTGGCCTCGACACAAGAGAGTATGACGAACAGGAAGCAGAAGTAGGTCTGAGTGATGAACCTTCACAAAAGGAAATCAACAGTTCTACGACCAACGAGCAAGTAAGTAACAAGTTTATACCCGACACCTCTATTCTACCCAATATTCAAATCCCTAACGAGCGACAAGTAGAGGTCGGATCTATAAGGCATAGCGAGGAAGTTCGAGAGCCCACTCTTGAACAAATATACATCGATGGGAGCCTGGGAAACAACCTCACATGGGGCGATCAGTAGATACCAAAGCTGGTAGATGAGGTAGCAGACATCTATGTGATCTCCTATGATCAGAAGAGAAAGGCCATCATTCAAAGGACTGCAAAGAAGAGAAGGATCACCTTGGATCACTCCATCTTAGTTACCACAGAAGAAAACTTAATCAACACAGTAGATGCTCATACGTCTGAACTGATTGGCGTGGGAAAATCCCTCTCTGACACCGCCCAGGATAGAGCCAGGAGGGATGAAAAGGAATTAGTCACCACCCTAAAGGAGCTCGAGCACTTGCGCCATCTGGTCAAGTACTACAAGAGCGCTACGCAGACCATTGTGTATCTGAGAGGTGAGTTCAACGGAGTTTACAACGATTTCAAGAAGGAAAGGCACCTGTTAACCACGAACATAGTCGAGTTCCAGGAGGACACTCTCATGGCACTCGTGACGTGAAAAGAGATGGAGAGATGGCATGAAAAGGCACAACAAGAGGTAGAGAGACTTGAATATATTGAGGCAGTCCAGCAGGGTCGAGAAAATGAAAGACATGGCATTCGGCTGGTAGGAAAAAGTAGTCTCGACCGCATGAAGAGATATGCCAAGTACTGGGCTAATATGTCCCAGGACCCACAACAAGAAATCCAAGAGCAATGGTCCAAGTGCCAGAAACACTGGGGTAAAATTAATAAAGTAATGAAGGATGTCAGTCTCCCTGAGTTCGACACCTTGGTGAATTTATCAACCTGAGCGACATGTTCAAGACGCATATCGAAAAAGACTCGCTATGGGATGAAGAATGTGCAAAGATAACCGATGCAAGGCCAGGACAAGTGTAACAATTCACAGAACACCTGATCAGAGCTCGAACCATGCTACAATAGTTGAACGCCAGTTTGGTAAAGTACCAAGCACATGCAGTAGATATCAGAGGAGTATATGCAACCCCAATGGAACAACACAGATTCCCATGGGTTCAAACCTGTGAAGATCTGTTTATCAGTTGGTCTGAATACGAAATAAGTCATCCTTTTCAAGAAATATCTCAGGTGGACTGATAAAGAAACTGTTGGATGATCATGCCACGTGGCTATTTTTGTTTGGTTCAAACTATACTTGGCCATTAATTTCGGTTGAATTTTATGTTATAAATAAGGACATCGACCAATTAGTCAAGGTCGATGGTTGTTGTAAGAGATCTTTCTTTTTGGATATTAAGAATTATTTTGAGACTACTATGAATTAGGAAGTCCTTCTAGACCAAAGACAACCTATTTTCATCAGATGTATGTGATTGGAATTGGAGAAGAAATACTTCTTATCCTACTCCATGAATGATGCAGTAAATGAGTAAGAGCAATTAATTATGTTGTCAAGTTATATGGTGCAATGATTTGATGTTCTTTTCTTTAATGATGAAGATAAATTGTTGTGTTATTATGTGATGAATGTTATGGTAGATGAATTATTTTTCTTACTGTGACCTTGATTACATATGTGTTTTCTTTCTTCTAATCAGTTTTCTCAGACATTAATTGGATGCTCATTTGGTTAATGTATTAGTACTAGGCCCTTTGGCATAGAATCAATGTTTGCATGTTTGAGTAGCGGGTTATCCCAATCACATACTCTTCCCAGTAGTTAAACCTCGATCCTGTTACTTTTCAAGTTGGTTTATATTGGCTTTCATATCTCATACCAACCCTGCCCTAAGAGAAAATACAAAGAAGAACAGTCCTAACTGAAGGAAGAGCCTTCACAAGAAAACACAAAGCCCATCGATAAATTGGTCGGATCGCAAGATCTGGAGAGCCATTCCATATTAAACACTGCAGATTCTAATTGGGCCTCGGTGGTGGGTTTGGTTCCTATTGTTGAGTCAAGGGATTTAAGCCCCATCAATAGAATTGGCGCTAGAAGGAGGGCCTGAGAATGAATGGTTGAGTATATAATTTATATAGTATTTATAACAACATACATATTCGTAACGGTCCACATGCATGGCTAGTCATTCAACAGATATCCCACACTTACTGAGTACTCCCGAAGCGGGTAACTCACCCTAGCCTGAGGAAGAACCTTTTCACCCTGAAATACCTTACGCCCTTCATCACGAGGAAGTGAATCAATTCCATAGAATCACTAGAGCCTACGCCCAGCAAATCGGCGCATTGTCCTTAACTCTCATCCTCCCTCAAAGAAAACAACAAATAAGACCAGTGGTTAGCACTCCTGACGAAGTTTTCATACACTCCGTAGAAGACTTAATAGATTTTGCAATCACTGAAATCCAAGAACCTCTTGATCTAATACCCGAAACGCCATTCGGAAACATCTCCAAGCCAAACGATTGTTCGAAAGAAGAGGGGATCAACTCGGATTCCAAAGATATGGAAGATAATAATGATCATGAAGAGGAAAGGGAAATCCCACTTCAAGACAACCAACCTTGGTTGGTCAAAGATGCCATGGTCATCCCAGGACAAGTACATAATCTTCCCCAACACCCGGAAAAGATGCTCCCCAAGTACGATCCCGAAACTTCGGGTTTACCTGAAGATCATATCAAGAAGTTCATATTCGTGATAAGGCTTATGAATGTTCAACATGAAGATGTATTATGTAGGCTCTTTCCCTACACATTTGAGAACTTGGCTTCCATGTGGTATTTTAATCTGCCGGTAGGATCCATAACCAGCTGGACCAAGTTCCAGAAGGAATTTTTAGACAAATTTGCGGAGGAAACTACCACGAGAGCTCTGATGTTTGAGTTGTTCGCAGCCACCATGATCTCAAAAGAGAGGGTCAAAGATTTTAATCAAATATTCATGACCATCTTAAACAAATTCCATCCCGCGACGAAACCAACTCAAGAGTTTCAAATCGAGGTTTATGCCAACCCGCTTCCGGCTTCTATTTCTATGTTTGTAAAAAGGGTCGCTAAGAAAACCCTTGCAGAAAATTTTGAAGAGGCCAAGATGATATAATTCTAGATGAAAGGATGTAAAGAAGGCCAGGCCTCTTTGATGAAAAGAGAAACCCATCCCCCTCCTAGGAGAGGACTCCTTTTAACCAGACCGTCGGGGAAACCAATCGAACAAACTCCTGACAAGGGTAATGGAGATATATAAAACCTGCAACGCATGGTTAAGAAATTATCTAATGAGATCATAGACATGAAGAGAAGCATAGGGGAGGGAAACCAAAGCCAAAATCCCTATAAGCCTTTCTTTAAAAGAAACCATCCTTTCAAAGCAATTGAACCTCCCCCAGCTAACTTAAACATTGACCTAGGGAATGTTCTGTCTAATTCTATCTGTACTTATCACCAGGAAAACCACTCTGAAAGAGAATCCCCTCAATGGGTCCATGCCATGAATTTAATGTCCAATCATTTTCTGGATGAAGTCTCCCTGCCGAACAGTCAAGCAGTTTAGCCATGAATATTGTCGATCAAGAAGAGGTTTACCCACCATGAGACACAACCATGCTAATATGGGATCCCGATGTGATCGTGCCTTCGGATGATCTGTTTGAGCCTCGAGAACAACCCATAAAAGTTTCGGTAATACAGACACGTAGTAAGGGTCAACCCGGCTCGAAAGATACCAACGCCACCCGGGCCTCGCAAAGTAAGTTAACTCCTGATTGCCCAAAAATACCTTTCACACCTGGTAAAAATCCTATAAGCATCCATACCCAATAATCTCCCAAACTATGTTACAACGTAGTCGAAGATTTGAAGAAGCTAAAGGCTAATAGATCAGTTATGGACACATGTAGGATTCCTCGGTAGAAAAACTTTATGTTGCAAGCTCTGAGCTTGATAGAATACCTGACCACAGGCAATGGTCAGAAGAAGAATCTATCCCCAACAGATCTGGCGAGCAAGCCAACTATAAATACCTACTCGAAAGGTAGGAAGGAGAGGCCTTTTGTACCACCTTTCCTTTTAACGTTTGAAGACTTCAATAGGAACCTTCACAATTGTTTGGTAGATTTTCGGGCATCTTCTAATGTCATGCCCTTGGTCGTTTGTAATAAATTAGGTGTTTTCCCTCTCAAAAGTGATAAGCATGTCATACAACTGGACAGAACCCAGGTCAAGGTCATGGGAGAACTCAAAGATGTGATGATCAGGATAGTGACACATCCTAATTTCATGCAAGTGATTGACATCATCGTGGTGGATATCCCTGAGGCGTATTGGCTATTGTTGAGCCGAGACTGGTCTGAAAATCTAAATGGATATTTTAGTACAGACTGGGCACACCTTTGGCTACCGCTAAAGGGATACAAGAACATGATCAGAATCGATAGGGAGAGATATCTAAAGCATACGGTCATTGATCTAGAAACCCCAAACGAACCAGCCTCTACCGATTTCTCCATATTGGGCAATTATTCATGTGGGTCTCACTTCGGGAAATTTTCTCCTCTCCTGTCCAATGTTCCACTTACCCAAAACTCCGAGATGACTTTTCAAGAGGAATCGTCGATGCTGACAGAATATTCTCTCTTCTGTAAAAACCCCACGCTAGGATGTGTGGGAGAAAATATCGGGAAACAAAACATTAATGATGGTAGAGAAAGGAATGATTGTCATTCATGAATTTGGACCCTCTATTTTGATGGATCAAAATCACGAGAAGGGTCAGGAGCAGGGTGCATCCTCATCGATCAGAAGGGTAAACGTCATTTCTTGTCCTGTAGACTATAATTCGAGTGTACCAACAACACTACCGAGTATGAAGCTCTAGTACAAGGGTTAAAGAAAGCCATAGATCTGGATGTCAAGGAACTAAAAGTTTTCGAAGACTCTGAAATTATTATTAGACAAGTGAAAAATACTATACATTGCAATTCGCCTCATCTTAAAAACTACCAACAGGAGGTGCATGGGATAATAGAACGCTTTGAGGCTTTCAATATCACTGCAATTCCCAAAGAAAAGAATATTCTTGCTGACTCCTTGGCCACAACTACTTATAGACTGTCGCCTTTAGAAGATTATGAAGCCTCCTGATTCACTGTAGAGCTGCTCTACAAACCGTCGGTACCTAATAACATTTATAATTGGAAATTCTTTGAGGGAGATGAACAAATCATAAGCTTCTTAACCAACCAAGACAATTTCAAAGATCTTGCTATTGACGATGAAGAGTTCCAAGAGCACTCAACAAAAATCGATCCTCAGGCAGAATAACATATGGATAAATCAAAGGCTCACACAATCTCGAAGGGGATAGCTAATATAGAGAATCTGTTTGATCTAAAGGAACGATTCAAAGGCCCAAAAAGTGCAAAGACTGGTAGCTCTTGTCCCCTCTACGAAACTGTAAACCTTGGAACCCCAGTGAACCCAAAGCATGTGAATCTGGGCAAAACTATATCTAAGGAAGAGAGGAAATCCTACCTCAAATTACTTAGACAATACCAGGACGTCTCTGCATGGTCCTATAAGGATTTGAAAGCGTATGATACCCGCATTATTCAACACACCATCCCGTTAAAAGACAAAGTGAAACCTTTCCAACAGAAGATTCAAAAGTATCATCCATCCCTATAACCTCTCATGTATCAGGAATTAAGGAAGCTTCTAGATGCGAAAATAATTTTCCAGGTTAGACATTCCGCCTGGGTAGAAAATCTTGTCCCGGTGAGGAAAAATTCAGAAGAGATCCGACTATGCGTAGACTTTCAGAACCTCAAAAGAGCTTCAGAAAAAGACAATTATCCCGTCCCACTGATGGAACAACTCCTGCAGACCGTGTCGGGCTCGGAGATTTTCTCTCTACTAGACAGTTTCTCAGGCTACAATCAAGTGTTGGTTTCAGAGGAAGACCGTTTAAAAACCACCTTCCAAACCAAATGGGGAACCTTCGCTTATAAATGCATGCCTTTCGAGTTAATCAATGCAGGAGAAACCTTCCAAAGGGCCATGGACGTGGATTTTCAGGGACTTATTAATAAGTGTGTGGTGGTGTATTTAGATGATGTAACAGTGTATTCAAAGAATGGAGAAGAGCACATCCAACACTTAACTCAGATTTTTGAGAGATGCAGGAAATACAATATATCATTGAACCCTAATAAAACTATCTTCGGTGTCGAGGAAGGTAAGTTGTTAGGTCATATTATATCTCAAGAAAGGATTCACATAGACCCAGAAAGGATTAAGGCCATAGCTCAACTCCCGCTACCCCATAAAAAGAAATCTATGCAGTCTTTTTTCGGGAAAATCAATTTTGTGAGGAAATTCACTCCCGATTTTGCCAAAATCATCAAACCCTTACAAAATATGATTTACAAGGATGTCAAATTTAAGTGGGATGATGAGAAAAATGATGCTTTCAACAATATCAAATCTGCCATATCCCGAGCCCCGGTGTTGCGAAGTCCCAATTTCAATAGAGACTTTTTCCTTTATACTTTCGCCTCCGACAAATCGCTAGCTGTGGTTTTGACCCAGAAGGATGAGGACAACAACGAAGCCCCAGTGTCATTTATGAGTACCAATATTCAAGGAGTTGAGCTCAATTACCCTGCCATAGACAAGAAGGCCTACTCGGTCTATAAGGCAGTAAAGCATTCCAGGTCTTACATCCTCAAGAATCACACTAAGGTGATTATGCCACACCCTACGGTATGATCCATGTTTACCCAACAAGAAATGGGGGAAAGAAGAGGGAACCGGATGGCAACAGTCCAGGAATTTGATCTAGATATAAAACCTACCAAACTGGTAAAAGGATAAGGTTTGTGAAAGCTCGCAGTCGAAGCCCAATATCGAGCAATTGAAGGTTTGGGAAAACGAAATAGCACTATGGTGTGGTGAAGTAGCACATCTCTCCAGGACAAGGCTCCTGGTAAAAGGATTTAACTTATCTTCTACATCATGGGACTTGTCCCAAGAACCTCAACCCTAGGGAAAGGAGAGCCCTGAGGTTAAAATATGCACAGTATCGCCTTATAAATTCGGTGCTCTTCCAGATCAACTATGATGGGGTACTATTGATATGTCTCGAAGGACATTTTTCAGGAAACACCATCGCTCATAAGATTTTGAGAGTCATTTATTACTGGCCCACCTTGTTCAAAGATGCTCATACTCACACTAGGAACTGTAAGACTTGTCAAATAAGCATTGGAAAGGTGAAAAGGGAGGCAGTCCCACTTCATCCTGTGACTGTCTCTAGGCCTTTTGAGCAGTGGGGGTTGGATATCATAGGAGAAATTTCACATAGCTCTGCAAAACTCCACAAGTACATTCTTACTGCCACCGACTATTTCACAAAATGGGCAAAGGCCATTCCTCTGACTCATGTGAATGAGAAGGTAGTAATCCAATTTATAGAACATCAGCTGCTCACGAGGTTTGGTGTCCCCTCTGCTCTAGTCTTTGATAATGCAGCTTACTTCTCTTCTACCCTATTAATAGAGTTTTCTCTAGACAAAGGAATCATAATCAAGTAGTCTGCAAATTACTACCCTCAAGGAAACGGTGTGGCGGAATCAAGTAATAAGAACCTAGTAAGGATACTAAAGAAGACGGTTATAGATAACCAAAGAAATTGTCATAACCAACTTCATAATGCCCTATGGGCTGATAGGGTCACACCCAAAGAAGATGTAGGGAATTCCCCATACTTTCTGGTCTACAGACAAGAATCCATCCTCCCAAACGGGCTCTATCTTCCATCTCTTCGATTGGCCCAAGATTCCAACGAGGAACCATCGTCGGCCATGCAACAAAGAATCAACACTCTGGTCATGCTGGAAGAAGAGAGATAAAAGGATAAGTTCAAATTCTTATCTCACCAATAGATAGTGAAAATATGGTTCGATAAGCATAAAGCTAAAGAGAAGAATTTTGAAGTAGGAGACTTGGTCCTGAAATGGGACAGAGCGAATGAACCAAAGGGGAAACATTCTAAATTTCAGAATCTATGGCTTGGACCTTTCCAAGTGGCCAAGAAGATCGAGGCAAGCATTTACCGGCTACAAAATCCGAGAGAGGAACTTGATGCCCTCCCAGTGAATGGCCAAGCCCTAAAACAATACTTTCAATAAAATAAATAAATAAATATATATATATATATATAATAAAATTAGTTAATACGGATAAAATAAATACCAGAGATCTCTACTTTGTGGTTCAGTAATACCTCAAGGGAAATGAAGTAGAAGTAGATATTCTGCATTCGCCCAGTGAAATGCCATTTGTTGTGCACTCAACACACCCTAAAAAATCTATGACCATTTTCTTTTTGGGTACCACTCGATCTTTTGTATTGTCTGTTTTCACTTCAGTTATGAAACTAATACTTTCTCTTATATTTTATGTTTCATGTTTGAATTGATTAAAGTTTACTTGAACATACAACAAAGAATCATCTTAACTCTAAAAGGGCCTTAACAACCACTCAAGGAATCGATGACCAATAATTTTCCCTGACTCGCTTGAGAAGTTCGGCATCGGCAAAAGTTAAATGTGGAAAAAACCATTTGAGAAGTCAAAGTAGCCGAGTGCCGACCTTCATCAGCATCTGCCGATGAAAGTGTTTCTTTTCTACGAATAAGCCTCGGGAAGGATCTTGCCAAAGACTGATCCATTCGACTTCGACAGAAAGGTGTAATAGTAAGTGTCGCGCAAAAAATAGGAGTGACATCGCTGACGCCCGAAATTTTTATAACGATGAAGGCTCATGAAGATTAGGACCCACCAAGAAGCTGCGTACCTGAACTTTCCCCAATCACCAACCCCGATATCATCGGTGTCAGAAGTTTTATCAAGAGGATATCACTATAAGTATATAGTAGTCGATCCCCGATTTATACGCCGGAGTGATGTGACGTGAGGAGACATTTAACCCCTAAATGTGTCAGGTATGCCACATTCAAAGCTAGTAGTTAATTCATGGATCACGCATTAGTTACTAATTCATGCACGAATCAAAAGGAACTTTAAACCCGTCGATACAATGCATCTTCCTCCGTGCCTCCGCTGTCGACCAGTTAAGATTTATCTGCAGAAATCTGATAGTATTTTATTTTGAATCTGCATTCATTACTCGTATTAACTAATTGATATGACTGGTAGTACCTCTCCAGTTATATCATTTTCGAGTCATTTTGTATGATCCTATTCTGCACAGCAATAAATTCATAACAAACAGAAGAGCAAAGCTAATAGTCCGGAGGAAACCTCCAAAGTTCAGTGAGTATTAAACATTTTTCTTTGTAAGCATTACAAGGACAATGCCTCCAAAGAAGCTCTCCACCAGGAAATCACCGAGAGCCCAAAACTGCAAGAATCAGAAGCAGCAGAGGGCTCCTCCCTAGCAGTTGCAAGACAATTAGATTTTTCTTCCAAGTCGGTGTCCATCATTAAGATGATCATCAAGGAGGCCTTTTTCTAGCCCCCAGCTTTCGAAGACACAGAGGCAAGTATTGGAGCCAAGACAACTTTTCCTCACTGAGAAGAATTGTTCAACAAAATCAAGAAAGAAGAACCCCTCGAATATACCCCACACAGTGATCCTGATACAAGGAAGCTCAATGACAAGGTCCTCCCAAATATTCGCAAGGCTTATCTGCACATGGTGGCAACTCGGTCTCTGGTATTTCCTTGCATTGAGCTCCTGAAGTGGATTATTGACCACGTTGATGCACAAAAATGTTTGATTAATGATGATAACAGCGAATGTGTTGGGGTCTTCCTGCCATCAGAGGTTTAGAGTTACTACAAGCTCAGGGAGTCTAAGCTAAAGTTGAGCATTGATTTCATTCTGAGATTATATGCATCACACGATACCAGCAAAATCATGGCATCGTGGTGGAGAGAAGACAAAAAATTCATGAACCGGACTGTCGACTGGTACTCGACGGTCAATCTCAGAGAACCATACATATATCTCATGGATCTACTCTGTAGGTTGCATGGGGAGAAATATTTCTCCTAGTTCTCACAGGCTTGGATGCCTCTAGCTTTTACAGTCACCATTTCAGGCACGGGCTTCAATTGGGGTGCCATCATCTCCAAATAGCTGAGCACCTGCATAAGGCAAGCTCAGGTGCCAAAGGAAGGAGATACTCCCACCTTCTACATGGCTTTATATCTACTAGACATCATCTGTGCCAGGAACACTTTCTCTGGGATGAACCTGAATTGGCACTCTTCGGAGCTCCTGGTCCATGTATATTTTAGTATCTTATGGGAAAAGAGGTACAAAAGGTCCTATGTTGTTATCTGTGATCAGTTTCTTGCACGCATTTATTTCTTGTTATTCAGGAAAGAATGCCCTAAGCTGTCAGATGAAGCAAAGAAGGTTATAGCCAAAGTCGGTCACTGGAATTTATATGAGTGAGAAACCTACATCAGGGTTTTTGGCACCACAGGGGCACCCCACTTATTACCCATTTATGTTCTCGACCAACTAGTGTTAGGGGAGATTTGTTATCATACCATCCTGCAAGGATAAAATGCAACTTTAGTAAAAGACAAGAAGTGGGCCTTCATACTGTATGGGTTTCATATTGGCTTATGCATGGTCAAAGACACCGTGCATGCTAAGCAACTCGGGCTAGGTCAATTAGAATTTTGATTCCAAAATGGTCAATTTCGCAAGCATGACCCCAAGGGACCGATCTTGCAACATACATCATAGGTATCTTCCTGTTGGCCCTATGCCCATGATCAGTTCGAAGATGAAATCTTCATCGAAAACGCTCAAGATTGGGATGAAGTGGCGTTAAGAAGGGATGATCCTCAAATGACTAGTTTCAAAGCTATGAGTTTGGAAGAACAAGCGACATATTTGGAGCAGACAGCTCAAGAAATTCTCAGGGCTCAGGAAGGAACTGTAGCATCTGAATCCAGTGAGGAAATAGGTGATCCCCAGGAGGGCATCGAGGTGGCGACAATTTATCATGAATCCCCGGTACAAATTAGGGATCTCCCTAAATATCAAGCTACATAAGAGAGGGGTGCACTTTTATGCCAGCAAACCCAGCTACTAATGAAGCGGATGCAAGATGATCCATACCTTATCATACAACCTACGGTTTCAACTACTATCTGAAGCGCCCCAACAGCGTTAAACGACCCTGGTCTCGCAAATCCTGACAACACCAACAGGCTAGGTAATCTTGAATCCTCAACATCGTTGGTCCATCCCTTGGAAGGAGGGACAACTCAACTAGAGACAGGTCGGGTGTTGATAGAAACACAAGCGCCCAATCCCTTGAGCACACTTATACATATATACAACAACGACGACAGTTCGGAACCCACTCGTGGCACCCCGGTGTGCATTCAAGAGGAAGAAGGTCCCGAGAAAACCTCTTCCCCTAAGCCCAAGGTTCAAGAGAAGGAGGTATCACAAAAGGAAATAGGAGCCAAAGGTGGCCTCAACACAAGAGATTCTGACGAACAGGAAGCAAAAGCAGGTCTAAGTGATGAACCTCCACAAAAGGAAATCGGTAGTTCTACAGTCGACGAGAAAGTAAGTAATGAGCCTATACTCGACACCTCTATTCTGCCCAATATTCAAATCCCCAATGAGTGACAAGTAGAGGTGGGATCTAGAATTCATAGAGAGGAAGTTCGAGAGCCCACTCTTGAACAAATATACACCACTGGGAGCCTGGGAAACAACCTCACATGGGGTGATTAGTAGATACCAGAGCCGGTAGACGAGGTAGCAGACATCTATGTGATCTCCTATTATCAAAAGAGAAAGGCCATCGTTCAAAGGACTACAAAGAAGAGAAGGATCACCTTGGATCACTCCATATTAGTTACCACAGAGGAGAACTTAATCAACACAGTAGACGCTCGTACGTCTAAAATGATCAGCATGGGAAAATCCCTCTTTGATGCTGCCCAGGATAGAGTCGGGAAGGATGAAAAGAAATTAGCCGCCACCCTAAAGGATCTCAAGCACTTGCGCCATCTGATCGAGTAATACAAGAGCGCTACGCAGATCGTTGTGTATCTGAGAGGTGAGTTCAATGGAGTTTACAACAAGTTCAAGAAGGAAAGGCACCTGTTAACCACAAAAATAGTTGAGTTCCAGAAGGACACTCTCATGGCACTCGCGACATGAAAAGAGATGGAGCGATGGCATGAAAAGGCATAGCAAGTGGTAGAGAGACTCGAATATATTGAGGCAGTCCAACAGGGTCAATAAAAGGAAAGACATGGCATTCGACTGGTAGGTAAAAGTAGTCTCGACCACATGAAGAGATCTGTCGAGTACTGGGCTAAGATGTCCCAGGACCCACACCAAGAAATCCAAGAGAAATGGGCCAAGTGCCAAAAACACTGGGGTAAAATTAATAAAGTAATGAAGGATGTTGGTCTCCCTGAGTTTGGCACCCCCGATGAATTTATCAACCTGAGCGACATGTTCAAGACACATACCGAACAAGACTCGCTATGGGTTGAATAATGCGCAAAGATAACCGATGCAAGGCCAGGGCAAGTGTAACAATTTGTGGAGCACTCGATCAGAGCTCGAACCATGCTGCAATAGCTGAACACTATTTTGGTAAAGTATCGAGCTCATGCAGTAGATATCAGAGGAGTATATGCATCCCCAATGGAACAGCATAGATTCCTATGGGCTCAAACCTATGAAGATCTGTTTATCATTTGGTCTGAATACGAAAGAAGTCATCCTTTTCAAGAAATATCTCAGGTGGAATGATAAAGAAACTGTTGGATGATCATGCCATGTGGCGATTTTTGTTTGGTTCAAACTGTACTTAGCCATTAATTTCAGTTGAATTTTATATTATAAATAAGGACATCGACCAATTAATCAAGTTCGATGGTTGTTGTAAGAACTCTTTCTTTTTGGCTGTTAAGAATTATTTTGAGACTGCTATGAATTGGGAAGTCCTTTTGGACCAAAGACAAGTTATTTTCATCAAATGTATGTGATTGTAATTGGAGAAGAACTACTTCCTATATTGATCCATGAATGATGTAGTAAATGAGTAAGAGCAATTAACTATGTTGTCAAGTTATCTGGTGCAATGATTTTATGTTCTTTGCTTTAATGATGAAGATAAATCGTTGTGTTATTATGTGATGAATGTTATGGTAGATGAATTAGTTTTCTTACCAT
This sequence comes from Picea engelmannii, assembly GCA_009831015.1. Classification (NCBI taxonomy): domain Eukaryota; kingdom Viridiplantae; phylum Streptophyta; class Pinopsida; order Pinales; family Pinaceae; genus Picea; species Picea engelmannii. Next base: position 142,783 of record ML810226.1, read on the forward strand.
GACCTTGATTACATATGTGCTTTCTTTTTGTTAATTAGTTTTCTCAGACAGTAATTGGATGCTCATTTGGTTAATGTATTAGTACTAGGCCCTTTGGCATAGAATCATTGTCTGCATGTTTGAGCAGCGGGTTATCCCAAGTTCAGCCTCTTCCCAATAGTTAAAAATCAATCCTATTACCTGTCAAGTTGGTTTATACTGGCTTGCATCTCTCATACCAGCCCCACCCCAAGAGAAAATATAGAAAAGAATAGCCCTAACTAAAGGAAGAGCCTTCACAAGAAAACACAAAGCCCATCGATAAATTGGTCAGATTGCAAGATCTGGAGAACCATTCCATCTTAAACGTTGCAGAGTCTAATTTGGCCTTGGTGGCGGGTTTGGTTCCTGCTGTTGAGTCAAGGGATTTAAGCCCCATCAACATTATACTGAGGGAATCTCGAATCGATAGACTCTCTACCCTACACATGACATCGGATCCTTTTTTATTCACGACGACCTTTTCTTCATGTGAATATTGTTCGGCGCACAAACCTATAAGTTTGGGAAAGGGGAAAGTGATTTCAACAACACTATGGAGGCCTGGACTGCTTCAAGGAATGGTATACGCCTTCCTACATTGTCAGACAGGTTGCTTCTAGACACAAAGATGAGCGAAATGGTGATTTTGGTATCAAAGACGTCTGAATCTCGGTCAATTAGGGATTCTTCATTTACCATAGGGTCTTGTTATGTTACTGAAGTTATGATAGGATCCATGGTTGCAACGAAAAATACATGGAAATGAGCGGAAATGGTGTGCAATTGGAATACTGTTGAGTTGCAACTGAACGAGGGTGGTCGCGCCAAGTTTCAAACGGTCCAGTTGTTCAAAATAATAATAAAATACATAAAAGATTCCATTTATATACTTTTCCAAATTTCGGGGGCATGAAGAAGTGGTTTGGGGCAACCCGCTTCTCACCCTAAAATGCACCTGGTGGTGCCACGTGGTCCCGACCGAAAACCACAGTTTAGATTTCGGCCCGGTTTATGAAATCATCCTATGCGCAGCTTCTCCCCTCGAAATGATCGTCGACCATCGATCTAGAGTGCTCATGATCTACATCATATCAGGTCACATCAGCTCCGCGCTCCTACCATATTTATCATATCTCGTCATATTTAACCTCTTTCCTAACATGCTAGGATTCTAAACCGATTTAGCACCTCGCAAAATCCTGAAATCTCAATTTCACATGAAATTTTTAATGGTGACCAACATGGGCTCCAACTGAGGATGCTATCCTCCTAGCGAGGTAGAAAATAAAGGCAAACCAAGTGCCTGCCCATTGGGCTTTATTTAACTCCTGCAACTAAATCGATCAACATATATTCACAAAATCTCATTCACATAACTCAAATTATAATCAACATAACTTAGGGCCTTCGCTTTGGGCTTCAATTTGTGTTGATTTCATTCCAATTTCTTCAACTGAAAAAAAAAATGGTTATATACAATGAAAGGAAAGGGTGAAGATTCCTTTAAGTGAGATAATGCTTGAGAAACCTGCCATTCACATGTCTTCCACCAACGAGATCTCCATTGTGTTCATGTAGCATATAGGCATTATTTCCATGGCATGCCACAATTTTGAAAGGTCCCAGCCACAGATGGTCAAATTTCCCATGCTTTCCTCTGTCTTCATTTCTGGCATCCCATTTCAACACCAAATCCCCCACTTTGAAATTATCTTCCTTAGTATGCATGTCAAAAGATTTTTTAATCATGTCTTGGTGTAGTTGAGAGTTGTTGAAGGCTTTCTCTCGTGTTTGTTGGACATTGATTAGTTCATCTGTTCTCCTTTGGGTGGCATCTGGTTCAGCATCTTGCTCCTGTAACAATCTCATCACTGGAAATCCTAATGAAGTAGGAAAGATCGCTTGTGTTCCATATGTTGACGATTAAAATTGCAACTAAGTTTTGCCTGTAAAGTTAAATAATACTAGTAGGTGGGACCCCCTTGTAGATTGGAGATCATATTTGCTCACATTTGATGTTTGTGATGATGTGCGACACGGCTTACATGGTTGATGAGGTCTTGTTTTTATTGGCTATGATTTGAGATTATGAAGTATTGATTATTTATGTTACTACAGCCTGTGTTATTCATTGATACCATTGTTAACTGTTCTTGGGACACTTGCAACAGACATATGTTAGTGACAACAAATGAAAGGAAATTAAAAGGAGATTAAGCAATGTGAACCCAAATACAAAAGGGAGAAACTATACTATGTTAACATGCTATACTATATGCATTAAAAAGATTGTGGCAAATCCTAGCTAACATATGATAGCCATGTGATTTATTGAGGTTTTATAGCACATAATTGACATGCATTTCTATATAGTGGATATGGTAATATGCGGTGTGGATGGCACTCTTGGAAATTAAGGGTTGTTGGTCTCGATGCATGGTTCAAGTGGATGATTTGTTTGATTAGTAGTTGGCGCGTACTAAGAATTGAATGAAATTGAAGTGTGGAGGTGATGTGCATTTACTGCACATCACCTTTACTCCTTTCGTTGGCCACCACCCTAGTTTGGTTATTGTTCAAACATTTTTTATGGGGTTATGCTCTTATTTCTTAGTAGAGAGGAACCGCTCAGCCAACTCATGCTTTAAAGAGTTTGATTATAGGTATGTCTTTTTTTTTGGCCCTTCATGAGTCTGATCTAGTTATGAAATGGATGTTGTCTCATGTGTATTGGTTTGTGCCTTCCTTAAGTATTGCAACTGTGTAAAATTGTGATTGTGAAATGAAATGTTGATGATTTTCTTTGCAATGATGTTGAAGTCATAGTGTTACTAGTCATCCTGGGTGTTAGAAGCCACAAGGGATCTCTGTTATCCTTGCTAGTTTGGTTGGAGAGTCTTTTTTGGTCTTGGTTGGCTATATTCACGCTTTTGTATTGTTGTATCCAGGCTATGGGATTTTATGGGGTTTAATGATTGGAAGCACTTGTGTCACAGCGCATTGTACATTTGGGCATTGGGTTGTTTTCACCGCTAAGGGTCACGCAGTGATTTATGTTGTTCTTTCTCGGCCCTGTCTTCACCTCAGCGTTGTGGTTGTTTGACTGAAGAGACACGAGGGTTATACCCTGTGTGTGTTAGGTATCATTACCAAGTCGAGTTAGAGCCTTATTCCTCTGTTATGGCCTCTCTTGTCACAGGCTTTCATCACTTTGTCCACGAAGTAAGTTGTGGTTTTCTCTGTGTATGTTTCATTAGTCTCGGAGGTTTTACCATTGGAAGGAGTTGAATCTAGTGTTGGCTAGGAAGCAAACCCTTAACTCCTCCAGTCTAAGGGTTTTATAGAGAACATTGTCAATCCTTTCAGGTTTACTATGGGTTATTGCGGATTGAAATGTATTCTCGATTAATTTAAATGCATGCTCACCCAATTGGTTATGTGACAATCGTGATGATTTTGGTATCTAGTCATTTCCTGTGTTATTAAAATGGAAACCCTGCATTGATAATTGGACAGTTCAAAATACACAGTCATTCTCTTGTGGTTGATAACCCAGTATTGTCTTTTGAGGAAGTTGCAGCCTCACTTCACGTCAATGCATGGGTATGCATGGTTTCCACAACATGTTAGGTCAGTTGTTGACTTTTACCACAGTCCAAGTATTTCGCTCAGATTGAATTGGTTGATTGGTCGATACACTGTTACTGTCTTTTTACATTGAAGATTATTTGGATGTTAAACTCATCATTAGTTACAATTGTTCGATGATAGACGCGAGTAATGCATTGGTATGTATGGTGTTCCTACACCATGAATGAATGGTCATTATAGCTATGAGTTGGGGCCAAGTGGTTATTGCAACCGGGATGACTATAGCAATTCCATCCACTCTATGCATTATGGTTATCTGATTGTGTCATTAGCGATGAGCCCGAGTTTTACACGGCATGGTTGGTTGCAGTTTGATTTTTTTTTTCGAAGAAATACCTTATTAGATTGATAACTCAACACAATAGGTTGAGCTAATACTATGTTGTGTGTTTAGAGTTATAAAATGGTAATGTTGCACCGTGGTTTTTGGGTGATTACCCACTGTGTATGTTATGAGAATCTGGGCTTGCGCACTCAGAGGTAATCACAAGAGTTTTCTAGATATGACTTTGTTGCATTTCGATTATGGTATTATGAGGCTGGGTATGCTCTTGTTTCCTTCTATTAGAGGGATAGACCCGCATTTTGAATGTTTAGAATCAAAGGAAATTTGGTCCTGTACAACCACAAAAATGCAACTGTGTTTTGTCGAATGGTTGATTTTTTCACGGAAGACTATGAGTTTGAATTACGATTGTTATCATCATGGTTAATTGGCAAGCCAGGATCTTTGCAAGATGAATATGGACCCTTGTGTTGACAGTCCATTTTGTATGCAATTTAATTATTTAATGAATTAAAGCACAAAATCAAGCACGATTTTTATGTCTACATTTGATGATTGAAATGGTTGGCAGTAGTCGATGAGCAGAGTGAAGAAATTGACTATGTATTCATTTGTGAAATTGATGAGATATTAAATGAATTAAAACCAAGTGGTTAAAGATTTGATTAAGCACAATGGACTAGTTAATGAACAGAGTTGTTTGGCTATGCACAGTGGTTGTTAGTTGGGTCACAATGGTCATTCGATCGATGTATTTCCTTGAATAGAATGATTAGATGGATTACTTAATTTATTTCATGCACAATATCCATTTTCCTTTTCCCCCACCATTATTCCACTTTCCGCTAATTATAACCCCCTCACCTTCCCATATTCATTTTCACTCCTTGTTCTAAAATTAATTACAGTGGAAAGAATTTCTCTGTGAAGCAAATGGAAGTGGCAATGTCTTGGTTGGATTACAGTGGTGTTTCTTTTATTTACATTACAGTTGATTGTTGTTGTCATTGGGAAGTAACCGTGTTCTTTCCCCCCTCATCATATCATGTTTCTCTCAATACAAACCCCTTGCATATCCCAAAACCCTTTGTTCACCCCCTGCTCATCGACAAACAGTTTAACAATTGGTATGGATTGGATTGCATGAGTATGATATATTGTTGAGCCAAAATCTATTTCATATTTTTAAAGAGTTGTCATGTATGGTTAATTAAAATATCATTCGCTAATCAAACACGCATGCAGGGATGAGCTATTCAAATAAAAGGATAAAAATAGAGGCCTATTACGCCTTTGTCAAAGAGAAGGTCATTATTGTCCCTTCCACATATTCAGATAATTCTGGTAAATCTGTGTCCTCCCATTTGCATTGGAAGGATGATTGTTCTCATATGATTAGCAACATGAGGCTTAAGGATTCCACACAGCCTAAGACGGGTGCAAAAGAACTAAAAGATGATGGCATCAGCAAAGGAAATATGGCCTCACAAACCGGGAAATATGGCTTTTGAGTTTTATTTTATCTATTATTGGTGACAGTTGACCTTAGGAATGTTTGGACAGTATGTTTTATTTGTGGACATATGAGTAATGTTCTTTGAAAATAATTTCAAATATCATGAGCTAAATTAACAAATGTGAATATGTGGATGGGAGTCACAAGGAGGTGTGTTTTGCTTAACTAATAGTTATGTTATGATTGTCATAAGCTAATGGGAGTCACAAGGGGTCCCACCTACTAGTTATTATTTAATTATAACCCTTATTATGATTAGTACTTTTCCCCCTAACTAAAAGTTGGTTGAATATTTTAATTGAAACATAGTTACCAACTTAAGGAGAACTGTGACCTCAAAACGAGAACTCTAGCCCTTAAAACCCATAATTTTGCGTAAAAAAACATGAAAATCAACCACCAAATCAAAAAGTGGTGCTACCGGTAGCACCATTTTTTTAAACATGGTCAAAATTACAGCATTTTTTGAACATGGCCTTCGAAACTCAGACAGTAGCTCAGAAAAACCTTAAAATCAACACCTAAATCAAAAAGTGATGCTACTTAAAAAAATTGTTTTTTCCTAAACGTGAAAATCATAGTTATTTGCAACCTAATTGAAATTGTGATATTGACAAAAAAACCCTATGTAAATAAACAACCCAAAATTGGACTCCAAATGGTCCCTTGAAAAATTATTTACAAATTTTATTTTTTATTTTTTTAATTTACATTAAAAAACAAATAAATAGAA
>ML810227.1:0-37120 GCA_009831015.1 Picea engelmannii
GGTCCAAAACCCATGACTAGGGTTGACATCAATGACAACAACCAATCTTCCAATAGAAGCTTCACCACACCATAATGCCAATTCATTCTCCCATCCGAGGTCTTCATTTACTTGGTCCTGGGATTTAGCTTCCACTTTACATAATCCTTGTCCCTTAACCAGTTTAGCAGGTTTTATATCTAGATCAAATTCTTGGACCACTGCCATCTAGTTTCCTCTTCTTTCCCCCATCTCCCATTGAGTGAATAAAGATAAGATTGTAGGGTGAGACATGATGAATTTGGTGTGGTTATTTAGGATGTAATATCTGAAGTGTTTCATTGCCTTGTACACCGCATAAGCTTGTTTGTCTATCGCGGGGTAATTTAGTTCGGACCCTTGGATATTAGTGCTCATGAACAAGACGAGGGAATCATTGTTGTCATTGTCCTTCTGAGTCAGTACATCAACTAATGATTGGTCAGAGGCAAAAGTATAGAGGGAGAAATCTTTGCCAAAATCGAGACTTCGCAACACTGGAGCTTGAGATATTGCAGTCTTAATATTGCTGAAAGAACTTTTTCGTTCATCATCCCACTTAAATTCAACATATTTGCGGATCATTTTTTGTAGGGGTTTGATAGTTTCTGCGAAATGGGGGTGAATTTTCTCACAAAATTGATTTTCCCAAACAAGGATTGCATAGCCTTTTTGTTGTGGGGTAATGGAAGCTGAGCTATAGCCCTAATTCGTTCTGGGTCTATGCAAATTCTTGATTGAGATATAATATGATCTAGTAGTTTACCTTCCTCTAAACCAGAGATAGTTTTCTTAGGGTTTAAGGATATATTGTATTTCCTACACCTTTCGAAAATCTAGGTTAAGTGTTGGATGTGATCTTCTCTGTTATTTGAATACATAGTCACATCGTCCAAATAAACTACTACACATTTTTTTATTAGTCATCGAAAAGATATGTCCGTGGCCCTTTAGAAGGTTTCCCCCACATTGATTAACCCAAAGGGCATGCGTTTATAAGCAAAGGTTCCCCACTTGGTTCAGAAGGTAGTTTTTAGATGGTCTTCCTCTGAAACTAGAACTTGGTTGTAACATGAGAAGCCGTCCAACAGAGAAAAGAACTCAGAACCAAACACAGTCTGCAATAGTTGCTCCATCAGTGGGACTGGCTATTTTTTCTTTTATGATGCTCTGTTTAGGTTCTTGAAATCCACACACAAACGGATTTCCCTAGACTTTTTCCTAACATGGACCAAATTTTCTACCCATGCAGAGTGTCTAACCTGGAAGATAATTTTAGCATCTAGTAATTTCTTTAACTCCTGACACATGAGAGGCTCCAGGGATGGGTGGTACTTCCAGAGATTCTGTTGGAAGGGTTTCACTCTGGGATTTAACGAGATTGTGTGTTGAATGATACAAGTATCATAAGTTTTCAGATCTTGGTAGGACCATGCAAAAACATCTTGATATTCTCTGAAAAGTTTGAGATAGGCTTTCCTTTCTTCTTTAGATATTGTCTTGTCGAGATTTATATTCTTGGGGTTTTTCGGGGTTCCTAGATTGATAGTCTCGTACATGGGATAGGAACTCCCGGTCTTTGTGTTTGTTGACCATTTGAATCTTTCCCTTAAGTCAAAAATGTTTTCTAAATTGGCTACCCCTTTCGGTATCGTGTGAAACTTCGGTTTTTCAGTCGATTGATCTGTTTTAGATCCTTGTGGATGGGGATCGGTTCCTACTATTTGTCCCTAAAATATTTCATCGTCGATAGCCAGATCCTTAAAATATTATTGATTGGTTAATAAGTTTATGATTTGTTCATCTCCTTCAAAGACCTTCCAATTAGAAATATTGTTGGGCACCGATGGTTTGTAGAGTAGCTCCACAGTGAACCGGGAGGATTCATAGTCTTCTAAAGGGGCTAGCCTTGAGGCAGCAGTGGCCAGAGAATCATCAAGAGTGTTCTTTGTTCTGGAGAGCATTGTAATGTTGAAGGCTTAAAAAATTTCTATTAGTCTGTGCACTTCCTGTTGGTAATTCCTCAGGTGGGGAGAGTTGCAATGTATAGTGTTCCTTATTTGTCTAACGATGATTTCATAATCTTTGAAAACCTTTAGTTCTTTAAATTTTAAGTCTATGTATTTCTTTATCCCTTGTACTAGAGCTTCATACTCGGTGGTGTTGTTTGTGCACTCAAATTCTAGTTTGTAGGACAAGAAATTTCATTTACCTTTAGCCCTTGTACTAGAGCTTCATACACCCCGCTCTTGATCCTTCTTGTGAATTAGACCCATCAAAGTACAAGGTCAAGATTTGTGAGCGAAAACCATCATTTTCTTCTTTCCTGCCACTTTCCTCCTTTCCTCCTATCAACTCCGTGGTTTTGAAAAGAGGCTTTTGACACAAGAGGATTTCTTCTGACGTCATCGACAAATTTTCCTGAAAAGTCATTTTGGAGTTTTGAGTAAGAGGGACATCAGATGAGAGGGAGGAGAAATTCCCAAAATCAGAGTCACGGGAATAATTGCCTAATATGGGGAAATCTGTCGAAGAGGGTTCATTGAGGGTTTCTAGGTTGGTGATAGTATGTTTCAGATATCTTTCCCTATCGATCATGATCATATTCATGTGTCCCTTTAATGGAAATCGAAGGTGATTCTAGTCTGTACTAAAGTATTTGTTTAACTTCTCGGACCAATCTCAACTAAGTAGCAATCCATAAGTTTTTGGGATATATACTACAATGATGTCAATTACTTGAACAAATTTCGGGTGAGTCACCATCCTGATCATGACATCTTTGAGCTCTCCCATAACCTTCACCTGGGTTATGTCTAGTTGTATCACATGTTTATTACTTCTGAGAGTGACTGCATTTAGTTTCTTGCATATAGACAATGGCATAACATTGGAGGATGCCCCTAAGTCAACCAAACAATTGTGGAGGTTTTTGTTGAAGACTTCAAATGTCAAGAGGAACAGTGGGGCAAAAGGATTTCCTTCTTATATTCAGAGAAAACATTCATAGTTGGTTTATTTCTTAGATCTTAGAGGGCTGGATTTTCTCCTTGGTCAGTTGTTGTTGTAGGATTTTATACTGACTTCAATGCTTCTAACAAAAATTCCTTTTGCTGAGGGATTCTACACATATCCATGACTGATATATTTGCCTTCAATTTTTTCAAATCTTCCACTATGTTGTAGTCTAGATTGGGCGATTCTTGGGTATGGATGTTTCTAGGATTTTTTCAGGAGACAAAAGGTGCTTTAGGGTGATCGGACGTTGGATTTCCTCCCAAATTTTGGGCAGTAGTAAGGTCGTTTCAGACAGGTTGAACCCTACTTCGCATTTGCACAACCAAGACCTCTGCGGTGGTTCTTGAACCTCAAATAGGTCATCGGAAGGCATTGGTAGGTCAGGGTGTCCTATCAACATGGTTGTTTCTTATGATGGATCAAATTCTTCCCGATAAACAATGTTCATAGATGAGTCGCTTGATTGTTCGGTAAGGGATACCTCATCTAGAAACCGATTGGCCATTAAACTCATGGCATGCACCCATTGTGGGAAGTCTCTTTCAAAATGTTTCTCTTGGTGATAGGTACAAAAAGAGTCATATCCTACATTTCCCATATCGATGTTTAAGTTCGTTGGGGGAGGTTCAATTGCTTTGAACGACATATTTCTTTTAAAAAAGGGTTTATAGGGCCTCTGGCCTTGGTTTCCTTCCCCTACACTTTTTTTCATTTCTATGATTTCGTTTGACAACTTCTTTACCATGCGATGTAGGTCTTCTATGTCTCCACTTCCTTTTTCGAGACCTTGTTTTGTTTGTTTCCCTGGGGGTATGGTCAACAAGATTCCTCTCCTAGGTGGAGGTTGAGCTTGCTTCTTAACTAATGAGACCTCGCCTTATTTACATCCCTTCATTTGGAATTATATTGTTTTAGCTTCCTCAAAATTCTAATCTAAGGTTGTTTTGGCAGCCCTCTTCACAAACATGGAAATGGAAGTGGGGAGAGCATTAGCGTATACTTCAATTTGCAACTCCTGAGTGGGTTTAGCTTCGAGTTGAAATATTTTTAGGATAGTGGTGAATCGTTGATTTAAGTCTTTAACCTTATCCTTTGAACTCATGGTGGCGGCGAACAACTTAGCCATCAAATCTCCCGTAGTGGTTTCTTCTGCAAATTTATCTAGAAAATCCTTTTGAAACTTCGTCCAACTAGTTATGAACCCTACAAGTGAGTTAAAATATCACGTGGAGGCCGAATTCTCAAAAGTATAGGGGAAAAGTCTGCATACTACGTATTCATGTTGGACATTCATCAGTCTAATAGCTAGTATGATTTTTTTGATATGGTCTTCAGGAAATCTTGAGGTTTCAGGGTCAAATTTCGGGAGTAATTTTTCTGGATGTCGAGGAAGGTGATGTACTCGTTAGGGGATGGCCAGAGAATCTATGGCCAACCAAGGTTGATTATTTTGAGGTGGGTTTCTCCTTTCTTCATTATTATCATTGTTATCTTCCATGTCGTCTAACTCTAAAACTGAGCGTTGTGAGTTAAACTCTTCCTTGTTAGAAAAATCGTTGGGCTCAGAGTAGTTACCGGCTGGTGTTTCAGGGATTAGATTAAAAGGATGTTTGATTTCGGTGAGGGTGAAATCTATCAGTCTTCTACTATGTGAACAAAAACCTGGACGGGGGTGTCGACCACTGGTTTTCTTGTTTTCTACGAGGAGGTAATGGAGCTAAGGGCAGTGCTCCGATTTTTCGGGCATAAGCTCTTGTCATTCTTCTGAATTGGTTCAACTCCTGGTGAGGAAGAGCGTAAGGTATTTCAGGGAATAGATGTTCTTCCTCTTGCTGGGGTGAGTTACTCATTTAAGGAGTACCCAGTGTGTGTGGGTTGTCTTGAGAATGACTATCCATGCATATGGGATTTTTTGAATCTACAGGCTGTGTGAAATATTATATCAAAACTATTGTCAGCCATTCATTCTTCAGGCCCTCCATCTAGCGCCAATTCTGTTGAGGGGTCCAAAATCCCTTTAACTTAACAGTAGGAACCAAGCCCGCCACCGAGGCCCAATTAGGCTCTGCAACATTTTATAGTGGAATGGATCTTTAGATATTGAGATCTGGCCAATTAATCGATGGGCTTTACGTAGTGATTGACAAGATATCTTCTCGCGAAAAATCCTCCTTCAGCTTGAACGCTCTTTTTTTATTATTTTCTCTTATAGGTGAGTCTAATACAAGATATGTTCTGGTATAAACCAGCTGAGTAACAAAGGGGAAAATATTAACTACTGAAGAAGTATGAGCTCGAGATAAACCTCGTGCTCAAGCATGTAGACAATGATTATTACACCTACAACAAGCCTAGTAATAATACATCAACTTGCTGGTATTCCAATTATTGACTGAGATACAATATCAAAAGAAAACATACATGCAATAAACGATGGCAAAAAAAATAGTTTCCTTAGCTCTAATCATTAATCAAACATTACACAACGATTTTTCTTTCCATCATTAGAGACAAGAACTATAAAAATATTGAATCAGATAACTTATCAATAGATTCATAAACTCTTACTTGTTACAATATCCATTCATGAAATAAAGTTAGAAATAATTCCTCCTTAGATCCAATCACACACGCCTTTGATGAAAAACATAAACTTTTCTCTGGTCCTAAACAAGACTTCTCAATTAAGGTAGCTCCGAAATATTTCTTTACAAATCCAAAAATGATGGTCTTTGAAAAAACCATCGACCTCTTCTAACAGGCCGATCCCCTTATTTATAACAAATTATTAACTGAAAATAACTATCAAAAGTGAAAGCTAAGTAAAACAAAACATCGCCACATGGCACTTTCAATTCTCAGTCTTATAAGAGTTATCAAATGGTTTCACTTGAGTGGATGAATCTTCTCATACTCTGACCATTTGATCAAGAGTTCCTCTCATGTGTTGGCATACGAGAATCTGTTTTGGTCGATTGGGTCTGAAAGGATCTCCTTTATCTCTACTGCTCGTGCCCGATACTTGACTACTTTAACACTTAACTATTGTAACACTTTCTGAGCCTTGATAAGGTGTTCCATGAACTACTGTACTTGACCTAGCGCCATGTTCACCACCTTTTCTATATCTGCAGTCCACAACGAGTCTTGTTCTGCATGTAGTTTGACTATGTTATGCAAGTCGACAAAGTCCTCTGGTGTGACGAATTATGGGAGACCGATGTCTCTCATTGCCCGATTGATATTGGTCCAGCTCCTTTCGCAATTGAACCATTTCTCTTTGATCTCCTGATGAGGTTCTTGGGCCATTTTCACCCAGTATTCGACCGACTTCCTTATGCCGTCGATGTTGTTGTCCCTTAGTACCCGAATGTTGTTCTCTTCGACATCTCGACCTTGTTGAACTGTGTTGATGTAATCGATCCTTTCCATTGCTTGGTGGGATTTATAATACCATATTTCCATGTCCTTTCACATTTTCAGTGCCATACATGTGTCTTCTTGGAAATCGACTATCCCTGCATTGAAAAGGTGCTGCTCATTCATGAATTTATTGTAGGCGTCTTGGAATTAGCTTCTCAAGAACACCGTGGCCTGCATGGAGTCCTGATAATATTTCTCCAGATGGTGCAGATGCTTCAACTCCTTCAGAACAATGACCAACCCCTCTTCATCTTTCCTCGCTCTATCCAGAGTGGCATCTATGATTTCCATCCTTGTGCTCATAAGCTCAGACGTCTTGGCATGCTTCGTGCTAATAAATTTCTCCTCTGTGGTGATGAGGATGGAGTTGTCTAGAGTAAGCCTCCTCTTTTTGGTGGTTCTTTTCATGATGACTTTCCTCTTTCGGTCGTAGGTGATGGCTTGTATATCGATGACCTCATCCACAGGTTCAGAGATTTGTTGCTCTACCCAGGTAAGAATGTTTCCCAGGATCCAGACTGTGTATATCTGTTCAATACTGGGTCCTTGAACCTCTTTTGTATGTTTTTAAAGTTCAGCCTCTGGTATCTTCTCATCGGGAGGTAAAGTACTGGCCATAATTGATGAATCAGGGGCAGGCTCGGTACTTACGTGATAATCGGCTGTTGAGATGCCAATTTCCTGCTGTGGAATTTCTTCCCTTTGTTCACCTGATCGTAGATCATCCCTCGAGTTGTCCATTTGGATCTCGGGTGTGTCGAATGGCTCATATTCCAAGGAAATTTCTACCTCGTGCTCGTTCTATGGACTGATTTGACTTGGAGCATCGGGACTCAGGGAAAATTCTTTCTCAGGTTTTGTTTCCTCTATGATTTTCACTAGAGTGACCAAGGACACCCCTGAGCTCTCCTAATCATCGTAGATAGTTATTATATAGAATATGGGATTTGGTGTACTTTCTCTCCCTTATGCCCTTGCTATCTTCGACTGAGACGAAACATCCCCTTGTGATCCGACCTATGGCGTTGAAACTTTAGGGTTATCTGACCCGGTGGTTTCTTCAATATGTATCGTCTCTAGGCCACTTGGTCCTCCCCGACTTTCGATTGGGTTGTCGGCTGGAACCCTTGTCATCTCTACGAGGTCTGGGTCATTCTCTAGCTGATCAATTACTCTCTGGGCCTCTTCCATTAAGTACATACCCCTTGTTTGTGCCTCTGGTTTCAAGAACAATCTCCATCCTTGCACCTATGTTTCCTCTATTGCTCTGATTTATTCCCTGGCTCTAAGGGCCTCTTGAGCCGACTGTTCTATTGTTTCCACCTATTCATCAACACTCATGGCCTTGAACCTGGTCATGTTTGGGTTGGCCATCCTTTGCACCACCTCATCCCTGTCCTACACGTTCTCTGTGAAGACTTCATCCTCAAACTTATCGTGAGCATATGGCCAGCAGGATGATACTTGCGACGCATGTTGGAGGACCAGGCCCTTAGGATCATGCTTTCGGAATCGGCCTGTAGGGAACCTAAATTCAAGTTGGATCAACCCTTCTTGTTTGGATTGAGGAATATCCTTTACCAGATAGAACCCTACATGAAAACCGTAGGGTATGAAAGCATGTTTCTTGTCTTTGACCAATGTGGCATTATAGCCCTGCTAGATGGTTTGATAACAAATTTCTCCCATGACGAGATGGTCTGGGACATGATCTGGTAGGAGATTTGGTGCTCTGGTGGACCTGAACACCCTGATGTAGGTGGCGCTCTCGTCCAAGTACCAATGCCCTACCTTGGATATCATTTTATTGGTTGTCACTAATAGCCTTGGGCATTCCTTCTTAAAAAGAATAAAATAAATGTGGGTGGTGAATTCATCACAGATGAGGGAGTAGGATTTCTTCTACATGTTTTCCCATAGCATGCTGAAGTAGACATGGACCGAGAGCTCTGCAACATGCCAACACATATTCATGCCGGTGAAGACGTTCCTAGCACACATGACATCGAGCAGGTATGAGGCCATGGAGAAAGTTGGTGCCTCGCCTTCATTAGGCATCTGAGCCTGCTGCACATAGATTCTTAGTTGTTTGGAGATTATTGCTCCCCAGTTGAAGCTTCACCCAAAAATTGTAATTGTGTATGCCAAAGGAATCCATGCTTCCGAAAACTTGGTGCAATCCTTTTCTCCGTATAGCCGTCATATGAGAGACATCAAATAGATGTATTTCTCCCTCAGGTTGATTGTCCCACACCATCCATTTCTCTGATTGGTGAATTTATTATCTTCCCTCCACCATGAATCCATCAACCAACTAGTGTCATGGAGTTCATAAAACTTCACCACAAAGTCTGTGTTGAGCCGCTCCTTCGGGTCCCTGATCTTGTAGTATTTATGCACCTCTGTTGGGAGGAAAACTCCGATGCACCCTCCATTCTCATCGTTAATCAAACATTTATTCCCATCTGTATGGTCGATGAGCCACTTTAGGATCTCTATGCAGGGGAAAATGGGGGTTTTGCTTGCCACCATGTGTAAATATGACCGTCAGATGTTGGGGAACACCTGGTCATCGAGTGCCCTTACGTCCAGGTTGTTGTGTGGGATATAATCTGGGTATTATTCTATGATAATCCTGTTAAAGAGATCCCCCCACTGTGGGAGTGCTACCTTGGATACGGTGCTTGCCTATGTATTGCCAAAGGCCGGAGGTTGGATGCAAACTTTCTTTGTTGATGTCTTGACGACAATCTCTAGCCTAGGGATGTACTCCAATTGTTTCATGGTCCGTGGAGAAGAACCTTCACCTGTCTCTGGTTTTTTTGTATTTGGTGCTCTCGGAGAGCCTCCGGTGGTTGGATTTCTCGATGACATTGTTCCTGTAATCTTGAGCAGAGTTTAGAAACTGTGTAAAAAACTAGACGAACACATATAAATTATAACCAATAAATTAACAGACTTGGATACATACCTCTGAAGCTTGTTAAAGTTGATTTTTTGATAATCACGGGGGTCAGTACAGTCTTCGAGTTGCTCGTTTTTCTCCTTCGGACACTCCAGAATTCTCTTACACATAGAATGAATTTGTTCACAACGGTTCAAGAGATTAAAACATGGAAGATCTTACCATGTCACATCAACCATTCAATTTGGGTCACGAGGGAAATTTCAATAAATCTTCCGTTGAATCTTTAGAGGAGTTAGAGCTTGAATTCATCGTGGGTTGACGACGGAGGCACGGGTGGTGATGTGGTCTATCGACGATTTCAAAAATGTTGTTTTAATTGGCGCACAAGGTAGCAACTAATGCAGGATCAGGTATTAATGATCTCCTTAGATGTCCAAAATTCGATCGTATCTAATGCTGAAAACATCCCGTCGTGTCGCTCTTTCAGTGGGTGTATCGGGGATTGGGATTGTGCTATGAACCTTTTCATTGATATCCCCCTAAAAAATATCAAACGTAGATCGATCTTACCGTTCATTGTTGACGCGAAAAATCTGACTTGGAGGTGTGACTAGGACCTAGGGAACCAAGAATGACTTGGGATAGAACTAGACCATACGACCCTCTTATCGGGTAAAGACACGTGGCATTGGAGACCAGTGACTCAATTCGCTTGTATTAGTCGGAGTCAGGAATTTCCTTGAGCTATTCATTCTAAAACCAAATCCTATCCTGTCGATGCCGAAAAGTGTCAAGGATCGGCGATCGATGAAAAAACCTACCCAAGTGCTCTCAGATCGGCTCCCTCGAAAAATTCTTGATGCCGAAAATGCATCACGAATCGATGATCGGGGATAAATTTATTGTGGTCAAAATGTTTGTTGCGATCCTTCTGGGTTTTCGTCGATCCCGATAAAGTGCATCAGGCATCAGATATCGAAGATTTATTTTTATTCTTTGTTAATGTCTGTCCTCCTCGTATTTTACCGATGCCGAAGGGGATCAACTATCTCTCGAGCCTTTATGCTAAAAACTTACACAAACCAAAACTTCCTTCTGCCGATGCCAATGAAGATTGACGGTCAACGACTGTTGTTTTCCATGTTGTTCATTTACTTACTTGAAATCTTTCCGTCTTCGAATCTGAGCGCTTTAGGTGCATTGTTTGGTTGTCGATTCTCAATTCAGCTGTTAAGGCCTTTTAGTCTTGGGGTTTCATAAGTTCAAACAAACCCGAATAGGCGATAAGAGGCACGATAATAAACAAAGACAAAACATTTCCCAATATGAAATCGAGTCAGACAGTGCTGAAAACCAAGTTGTACCCAAAAACTGACAAAATTTGATAAGGCTTTTTAGGGTGTGTTGAGTTCTCAACAGGCTTCATGACAACCCCATAAGTGCATAACCCACAATTACAAAGAAATGTCCCCATTACAAAGAAACATGTTGAACTAAAAACTGTCAAGATTAGCCAGTTGGAATTTGGAACAGGTGGGTGGCCACCAATATCCACCTAGATCAATCCTCCCCCCTTAGGAAGCAATGGTATCCATTGTGTTTAGTTCCTAGGGAAGAGGGAAAATCATTTTCTGAATCGGAATCTTAGTGATCTACGTGCCTTGTTGGATAAGTTTCACTGCTTGGTCTGTGGAAGGTTTTCACAAACCTATTTCTAGCGGGGTGGAATCTGTTCCACCAACTTGTTGTGTTTGGGATTGACAGGGCATTGCAGGCACCATTGTAGGTGAAGAAACAATATATGCTTTCTCTTCTGCAATATTCTTTTGTTGGATAGAAGGTAATGCAAGCAGTGGTTGTAGTGGCCTTTTGTGCATCCTTTGAACATAATATGAAGAGGATGGATTTTGCAGTATGAGAGATTAATTCACGACACTGTTTTGGTGGAACAATAGTCAAAACTACCTCTGGTATCCTGTAGATTTGACCCCCTAGAGTAATAATGACACTACGGGGTCGAGACTCATAAACAACATGAAATTTCCACATATATGGTTGGCCCAAAACAACATTACAGACATCAAGAGGGGAAAAATCACACACTACCTCATCCTTAAAGAGATGGATGCCATAGGACATGTGACATTATTGGCTAACACAAAGATCTTGTCCCTGGTGAAGCCACCCGATGTTGTATGGCTTCGACCGTGGTGTTGTAAACATCCCCAATGGTTTGTGACCTCAAATGAGATGAGTTTCTTTTGGCTATCACTATCAACAATGAAATGAAACGGGGTCCCCTTCACCCACATCTGTGAATGGAAGAGGTGCTCCCCCTCTTCAAGATCTACTAGTTCTTCTGGTTGAATTATTGCGGATGTGACAGTAGCAGGAGGGTATACGTAGATGATATGTCTGTTTTCAATATATTTTGGATCGAATTACGAATTAGGGTTCGACTCCTTGTATTTTACCTCGACCACCAATGACTGTTTCGAGCGACATTCATCGGTGTTGTGCAAGGGGTTTTTGTGGAAGTCGCACCACTTCCTAGTGTCATTCTTCATCTTTCCTTTACCTTTCTTTTCCTGTGTCTTGGACTGATTGTCAGAAGGATGTTGGTTAGGGTCATCTTTACCATGCTTTGGTTGTTGCATATTTTTAGACCCGAATTCCCATTTGTTCTGGTGCCTAAATTTATGCTTGATTCTGACAACTTATCGATAGGCAGTTCCCAATGATGAGATGTTTAGGAAATCCATTTTGGTTTTGATGTACCTATGCATAGCCCCATGGTATTTCAGAACCAAATGCGGCTCGAAGTATGATACCCATATTGGTGTGCAAGTTATGGAAAGTATTTATGAACTCCGACACTGTTTATCTCTTCTCTTTTCACAATGTGGTCCATTTCATGTACTGGTCTTCACATTTATCAACTGGGTAGCATTGTTCCTTGACCGCATCCACAAAAATTTCCAAGTGGGCCCGACCCGATATATTCTAGATTCATCTATGGAACTTTTACCCCAGTAAGTTTCCCACCAATGTTTGACATTGGGGAGAGCCTTGAGGAGTGCGAAGGTGATATTTTCCCTGTCAGAAAAATTGTGAATAGAGAAATAACCTTCTAGTAGAATTGACCATTTTTCTAAGGCATCTGCATATATTTGATCATCAAATACGGGAATATAAAAATTAACTTGTACCTTGAAGGGAGAGGTTCCTCCAAAGTGGTCGCTTGATGAAGATGCGCCTGTTGTTATCGACAGGCATTGAAGGACGTGTGAAAAATTATCCATCAATTCGTTCCTCTGTCGCGTGAGAGATTTCTCAAGAAATATGTTAATAGAATATTCTACTCTGTCATTTTTATTTTTTGCTGCCATAGAGGGTTTCTTGGGTGTGTGAGAGCGATTTTCCTCAAGAGAGACAAGATCGAAACCCAACTTTCTATACTCGGACCTCATCGGGGACATGCACTGAAAAACGATCAAGAGCAGTCTGCTCTAATACCACTGATCCAGATTATTTTCGGAAGGAAATGAAAGAAGAGATATTACAATGAAATACACATAAAAATTGCCAGAAACAGAGAAATACAACAATACATCATTTCTATTAATGAAATAAATGTACAGAGACTATAAAAATACAGAGTGGAAGACTTGCTAGAATGGTGGCATCTTTATCTCTGAGAAGAGATGTGACGACTACGCTCATTCACAAGAATATGATTACAGTGAGGCTCTCTGTCTACAATTTGACCGTGGAAAGCCAAGAAAACATTGTTTAGAGCCCCAAAACGGCCTTGAAAGTATAGAAATATGTACTGCCATGAAAACTTCCAAAATAAGCCAGTTGGAGTAGGTGGGCGGCCATTAATATCCACCTGGATGTTGTGTAGGGCTTTAGGATAGCCTTGTAAGTGAAGAACCCACAATTACAAAGAAATGTCGCTGTTAGAAAGAAACGTGTTGAACTGAAAACTATCAAGATGAGCTAGTTAGAATTTGGAATAGGTGGGTGGCCACCAATATCCACCTGGATCATTTGTAATCTAATATTTATTTTATTTAAAAAATTGCAACAACTCATCGATCTTACATAATTGGCATACCAATACATTTTTGTTAATGGTGCATTGAAAATTTATTTTCTAATTGGTGTCTTTCTAAACCTTGATCACGCTAGTTCATCCTTTAAGGTTTAGCCATGTTTTTATGCAATATCAATTTTATTTTAAAAGATAATATATTTTTATTGGTGCTTCCTCATAGGATGCAGTAGTGTGATTACATTATCAATGCACTATAAAACATAAACAATATTTTATGTTTTTACACCCTAAGTGCACTAATGCATCTATATAAAAGAAATATGGGCTAAGGTTTAGATATTTTGTTATAAAATACCGGTTTTTATTTAAACAATTTTTAAAAACTAATTGATGCACTTATTAACCTAGACATGCACCAATGCACTAACAAATGACATGCATCAATTTATAATCTTTTAAAAACCTAGCAATGTGTCCAAAACACAATATTTCACCTATGCATCTTACTATCGAGGGCACCAAGATAGAGTAAAAAAAAAAAGAATTACCAAACCATAATTTCATTTTTACATTTCCTTCAATGCTTCCAACCATACAAGCATTGATGCTCACCATCCTTGTACAATTGTCCCATTGTTAGTGATACCGAGTTGTTGGATTCCTTGATTCATTCATTTCACTGATGGGTTTGGTTCATTTTCAAATTTTGCAAAACAATACTATATTTTCATTTTTTATCTATGTGGCAACCATGTCTCTTGTCAAGGAAGAGACCAAGTAAATTGTTTGTTTTGTCACCTCATTTACATTTTTAGTGGATTAAAATTTAGAATTGGATTAAAATTTATAATTTGGTTAAAATTTACCTTTTCTTCCAATTTAAAAAAAAATCCTCATGGCGCATTCGAGTTTCGAGTTGTTTGACTCACACTATACTATGCAGTACATATTATTTAGTCACAAGATGTATTGTTAGTGGTGCATCCCTTTGATGTGAAGGGCGCTAGTAAAACACAAAAATTAAAAATCCCACTCTTTTTTGGTTCTCTTCATAATATTAGGAGGCACCATTAGTGGTGCTCATATATATTATTAGTGCATGGTGGATATTTTTTTATTTATAAAAATTTCCTATGCTTGTTGGTTCTCTAGGAAATGTACAGAGGCACAATTATTGATGCCTTCGTACATACCAAGCACATTTCCATGCCAAATTTAAGATATGTATTTTTCACTTTTACCTGTGTGCTTGTAAATGTATGATGACACCAATATCAATGCTCTTGTACATCACAATCACAATGTTGAAGCCAAAGAATAAATATAATTCCTTGTTGGTCTACTATATAAAACTAGGAGGCATTGTTGGTGGTGCTCTACTTTATTATTAGTGCACTATTGAGTGCATTTTTAAATTTACAAATTTGCCATGTTTGTCAATGCACTTGTGAATGTAATGATGTACCATAATTGGTGCTTTCTTAAACATCATAAGTGAATTATAATCCTAGGTAAGAAACACATTTTTCTTGGTTTGTTGGTGTGTTTCATAATGACATACATACCATGGGTGGTGCATATAAGCATATACAAAACACTATGGTGATGTTGGTTTCTCTATGCATATGGCATGCCAATTATTCATAATAACTAAAAATATCTTATTAACTTTCAAAATGCGTTAATATTTAATCAGGAGCATTGGTAATGGTGCATTGATTAGTAAGAGGCAACGTTTTGTTTTATGCAATCTTTTTTACAAAAACAATAAAATTCATTTACAAATGGTAGTTTTGTATAGATTGTTTATGTTGTGTGTGTGTGCACACATAATGGAATTTTTATGTGAATCAAAGATAACAACAATGACATCAACAGAAACAATAGGTCGACATGTACAACTTTTTGCATGAGTTGGAAGCTCAAGAGAGGGAAAGGGATGTGTACCCTCACCCTATTATAGAACATAGTCATGTCCTTTTGAGGAATATTTGCCTCTTAATGTTTTATGAGGAGGATACATCCTTCAAGGAGAACACACACTTGTTAATGTAGTTTATCCATTGTTGGGATTATGCTAGGAAGGCATTTAGGGTCAGTTCCAATATGTGGTAGCAACCCAAAGAGGAGGATATTTATTCCATTACTAGGTTGTCTAAGAGAGGGGAGGATTTTCCCTAGTTCCCCAATCTACCACCTGGCTTCATGGGAGAGAATCGGCTAGCATATGTGAAAATATATATTAGTGTAGACATCATCGATCCTACTAGCTTCAAGGTTCCTAGTGGAAACTGTTGTTTACATTAATTTTGTGTAGAGAAGGTTAGGTGTTTGTCACTTATGGTCATGGCACTAGAAAACTATACCTGTGATATGTAGTGTATTAGTTTCCCTCTGATGCAATATGTATATAGTTTGGTTTAGAGGCCTAGACAGATAAGGTGGTTTGCCAATTTCTTGTGATCATTTTTTTTCTCAATTGTCGTCGTGCTTTATTTGATGGGAACATTATCTTCATGTCTACTTTAGAGTTATTTACTTTATTTTTTTATATATTTCCAGACACTCGATTGACATTGGATTAGCTCCTTGTTTGATGATTCATGTGTGTATGCACATGTGGGGGGAAATGTTACCCAAGATAGGATAGCTATAGTGGCCATGTAGGCTAGTTAGTTTACAAGTATTAGATTTGTTATCTAGTGAGTATGATTCTGTCATTGATATTGTACAATACCTATATGTAGGGATGGACTGGTGAGGATGTATAAACATCCTATTTAGTTAGGTTGATCCAATAGATGTGAGAGGTAATATTATCATTCTAGTTTGATTAATGCAGTTGCATTTGTTTCTTTTTTAATGCACACAAAATTAATTATAAGATTTTGTTTAAATTGTATACTATTTTAAAGATGTTGGCACATACGTTGGGGATGTGCCTCCCCAATATGATTATGAGATGGATAATATGGACATGCTTCCTCAGGTGTAGAGACCTGACATGCCATGCAAGATAGATCATAGATTATGGACACAAGTGATGGATTATATATGTGCAATGATGGCTTGCTACAAAGTGGTACCTCCATGAGCTTAGGAGATCATGCAGTGCCTTGGCGTTGAGAGGTTAAGGAAATATTAGGATTTTTATTTAGATTCATATACTAGGGATGATGCTTCTCCACCTCCTTCTCCTCCTCTACCTCCACTATCTCCTCTAGTAATAGACTGGCTACCATCTCCTCCACTAATAGACTAATACTCATCTCCTCCTCCAATACCAAACTGAACACGTTCTCCCCTATCAAATTGGCTACTATCTCCTCTAGAATATTTACCACCGTATTTTACTTTATCAATAGACCAACCACCATATCCTCTAGAAGTAGACTGACCACATTCTCCTTTAGCAACATACCGACCATGATATCCTCTAGTAGTAGATCAACTGCCATTTGATTAAAATTATATAGGGAATGAAATCAAAGGTAGGAAAATAAATGGGGAACACACACACACACAAACATATAGCATAGAGCACAATAATATAGTGAAAACCCAACTTTTATTAATGAATAAAACAGTAGAATATTGTAGAACACAAACTGGCTATAATGGTGGTAGCTTTTCTCTGAAGAGAGAGATATGTCGGCTACACTCATTCGTAAAATGATATTACAAGAGGTCTAAAGAATGTCCTTTTAACATAAATCAACAACCCTAAAGGTCCAAAACCATAACCCTAGGAGGTGAAACACTAAAAGGTTTGCATCCTCAAGGTGGTTAGTTAATACATCAACTTCCTTGGGGCACAACTTTTACATACAATATTCATTTGGGGTACATAATATCTCATTGGAAAGTTATAAATAAGAACTACAATTTGTGGCATGGCCTCACTGTGGCAAATAAAAACTTAAGCCCCAAAATTTCCCAAAAAAACATCATTTAGTGCCTCAAAGCGACCTCAGAAGTTTCAAACCCAAAAAATCATAACAAAATTGTCAATATGGAGAACCGTGTTGAGTTAGTGAAAGAGGTGGGTGGCCACCGATATCCACCTAGATCAATCCTTCCACCTTAGGAAGCAATGGTTCTCATTATGTCAATTACCCACAGTAGATGGGAAAATTTTGTTGAATTTGAATCTTGGTGAGCCATTTTCCTTGCTAAAGAAGTTGTCCTTATTTGACTACCCGATAGAGTTGTATGTTATCTTTGCAGGTGCCCTTCATCATGGTGTCCATGGTCCAATCCATTGTATCTTTCTCATTGTATTCAAGATTTAATTTTGTAGGGTCCAATTTCTTATCCACCTCTGAGGTGTCCAATAGAGGTGGGAAATATGGTCAAAGCAACTCCACATTAAATATTGGGTGCAAGTAAGGAAAGGAGGAATACTCATTTCAAAATCATTTTCACCCAAAACCTTTCTGATGGTGTAAGGCGTATATCAGAGTGGTCTGAGCTTCTTGTGGGGGATTGTGAGGAATTCCTTTTTCAAATCCAATCACACCTTGTCACCAACTTGAAACTTATGTGGAACCTGATGTTGGTTTTGTCGCTGCTCGTACTTGGAATTGGCCTTCTACAAGACATCGTGAGCCTATTGTTGGAGGTGTTGGATCCATTCAATAAATTTGGTTTCTTTGTTTTCTTTGGTACGAGTGTGGGAGGAATCTATCAATGAATATGCAACAGACATAGCTACGTCAATGGGAGCCATTGATTGGAACCCCAAGCACACCTGAAATGAGATATGACCAATAGAGTTGTGGAGGGATATGTTATAGCTATAATGAACATATGGAAGGCTCTCATCCCATGTACATGAATGCTTGACATTGTACTTGTGCATGATATGCACAATCATCTTGTTGACCACTTCAATTTTTCCATTTGTTTGGGTGTGAAAGGTAGTCAATTTGGTCAACTTGGTGTCCATCAGAGACCATAGGCTGGACCAGAAGGTATTGAGGAACATGTTGTCCCTATTTAAAATAATGGTCCATGATATCCCAAAATTAACTAAAACATGCTCAAAGAAGAGTCTAGTAGTGGCCTTGGCTATGATACTCTTTTTACATGGCGTCAAAATGATCATATTAGAGAATCAATCGACAACCACAAAGTCATGGTCATGGAAATTAAATGAAAAAAAATTATTTTTTCACACATAAGTGGAACTAAAACCATATGTATATATCATAAAACCCATATCCTATTCATAATATGTAATGTCAATATACACAAATCGGGCTCTACATCGTCTTATGATACCTAGATGGACCTATATCTTCTAAGTACACAAAATAAATATCATGAAGACTACTCAGGGTTTGAATCCACATGAGTCCCATGATATCATACAATACATGTGGCTACTCATTATATTAGGCACAACAATGGCCAGGGCACTACCACTATGTGCCTTTGTACTCTCTCTTAGAAATCCTCTTCCAATGTCATGGGTACTCCCATGGTCAATACCTCTAGGTTCCTTTGAACCTCTTGGTGCATCCTATCCGCCTTTGATGTGTCATCTCCTCATGAAGGTTGGTCATCATATATACTATGTGGTAGTTCTAGGATACACATCTAGGTGCACTTTACCTACATTTGTGACATTTTTTTCAGTGTATTTCACACCAAAACAAAAATAAAATCATATATGCCTCTTTAAAAACCAAAAACATCAAAAATATATTTGGAAAAACTTAAAAACAATTCTCATTGATCATGCCCCATTAGGCTTCATGGGGAAATACCTATTTTGGATCACGATGGAAGTTGGTCTTAGTGTAAGAAAACTCATCGATGACCATTATATTCTCACTGCCACAGTAAAATAAATCCTATCCAAAGGTTCTCATTAGTAACCCTCCCCCAAGCCTATAGATAAGTTCTATCTATCTGCACATCCTGGGCTCTCTTGGCCTAGTCAAAGGAGCATAAATGTGTGGGTGAACAATTGACACTCTCTATAGGAAGAATGAGCACAATATTCTCCCATAATAAAAAAATCTTTGTTCCCTTATCTTGCAAGAAGCTAATCAATCTTTCATATTGACTACTAGACCTAAGAAACAATCTAAGATCATGGTCCTTAGACACTCTATCCCATAGTGCATCAAGGCTTGGGAGGCTAGATGAAGTGTCATCAATCCTAAAATCCATGTAATTACAAACATGATAGTTTTGAGCCTCATGTTTCATATGTCTTGAATGGGTAGTTGATTTCTTCTTTTATGAGTCCATGGTGCACAATAGGTATGGATATAATCTATCATAGTACTAGTGGCCCCACCTCTCCCACCTATTTTCAATACTATCGGTATTGATTTCTAGGATAACCGTGTAAGGAAATATATGTCTACAAAATATAAATTAAGAGTCTACTTTCTTATCCAAAACACCTACACATGAAGATCCAAATACCCAAAAAGTCTCTCCAACATCATGGTTTGACTCCACATATTGGGGCTCTTGAATAACTTCAAGATTCCACAATAATGGAATGCATCTAGTGTGGCCTCATCGCCCAAGGAATCATTACTATCTTGTTCATTCTCTTTCTCCCTCCACTCAATCATGGTATCAATCTCTGCATGGTCCACAAGCTAAGTAGAAATTAGTGATATTTCTAGATTTTTTTATCTTTTCAAAATTTATGTGTGCTTGCATCCCATTTGGGGGACAGTCACAACCACTTGTGGGATTTTTCTCTGAAAAACCATAAGAAGGGATATCTACTCACAATCGTTTAGTGAACATCCTGTGAGCACATGTGCGCGTGCGCACACGCCCCCCCCATCCCCCCCCCTACACACACTCCAAATAGGGTCTGGCATCTAGTAAAAAAAAAAAAACTTACATGGATTAAAATAAAGAGCATGTAATGATGTTCTACCTAGTCTAGACGACTTGAAATTATGATGATGGAAGCTCCCATAATTTGCACATGAATTTTTTGGGGTAAATGCATTTTTCACCATAATGGTAAATTTGGGATGTATCATGGTAAAATAAGGTAAATTTTTATATATTTAAAACCATTTGGGCCACATTTTTCAAAGTAAAATCCATTTTTCCCTAATTTTCTCACTGCACTTTATTGTTATTTCTAACCCCTGTACATGGTAGGTTGATGATCTGAAGGACTTAAGAGACTATTTATTGACATCTTTTCATTGTCAACTTTTGTGACCTTTGAGGTAAATGTTTCAAATTTGGCATATAATGATAGGTTCATTGCTTGCATTTTGTATTTTTAACCTTGCTTTTTATAACTTTATGCCTTATGGTTGCATCCATTGAGTTGTGGAATTAACCCATCCACATATATTGTGAAGCCATAACTTGTTCAATAGTGCATAATGTCATAGAATGCTTTAATTAGTATCTCTCTTTCCATTTGGCACCCATGTTGATATTTTCTCATCGACCTAAGAGCCCCATTATCCTTGCCATGACTTTGAGGTCGAAGATGCATGATTCTTTTACATTATTTTTGGCCAAATCCTAGTGGGATCCTATTTTTCATGTTTAATTTTCATCTACATTACTTATCGTTGCTTTTTCATTTGTGCTTAATGCTTTTTTGCATTTTTCTTACTTATGCTTACTGCCATTGCATTCACATTAGTTTCTCACCATTTTCATGAGTTTCTTATGACTTTCAAATCCTATCCCTAGAGAGGACACCCTTATGAGTGTACATAACTTTCCCAACACCTTTTTTTTCTTACTTTTTCATAGCTTTGTTCTATGCACTTGCAATGTAGTTGTACACCTTGTGAAATTCGTTTCCTCCATTATATTATGACATTATTTTATTATTTTTGTCCCTTCATAACAAGAAAAAGACAAAAAATTCACAAAACATTAAAAAGAGAGTGGTAAAATAACTTATATCTTTATGATTCCTATCATCACATGGAAATAGAAAATGTATTTCACCCTTGAACACAACACTTGTTTTGATTTAGTTATTTACAATTGGGTTTGTAGTATTTTCTTAGGAGTCGTAACATGATTTTGAGTTTTACTCCTCTAATTGGTTACTCTTTCAATATTTATGGAGAATGTTTCAATGCCTCCTTCATTGATGGTGTATATCTTTGGTCCCTTTTGGTGTTAATTGCTTCCCAAGTCATCATTATTTCACACTAATGTTCAAGGGATGTCTTCAACCCATGTCATCCATTTCTCAAATGTCTTGACCATCTATGTTGGCCTTCCCAGTGTCAAGTTGTATTTGGTGGTATGACCTCTCATGTTTCTATACTAGGAATCACAAAAATTGTTCCTATCGCATGTCAGTTGATGAGGGATGCCTCAATTCCCTCCTTTCTACTAATATCTTCCCATCAAATCCAACTCATTATTCTAGGAAGTGTATTTACAAACCCTTATAGTAACTGAGGGCTTGCATTCATCAATGGAAGGTTCCCTCACATTCAACAATGGGGTATGCATTAATGACCCCTAATCAGATAGTTCTTCAAATGTTAAACATCATCATGTATATTCACACTTTTTAGACTGTGCTCATTACCTTAGTGCTCGTTGTCATCATCATTGGGCAACGTAGTGTATATAAATGGTATACATCAGTGACTAATGATCAAACCATTTCTCCCATGTTTGACTTTAGATCATTTATTCACATGATGTAGATTCATACTTATGGAATGTTTGTAATGAAGACCTTGGGCTATGGTGGCCTATCCTTTGTGTAGCACACCCATTTCGGAACTCTGGGCTTACTCGCGCTTTGATACCAATTTGTAGCACACCCATTTCGGAACTCTGGTCTTACTCGCGCTCTGATACCAATTTGTACACACCATTTGTACAAAGCTCATGCAGATATTATAAATCCCATGCATTTAAACAATTAAACACATTTAACTCAGAGTAAAACATATCATTACTGCTATAATTAAACAATCCATAGTATTCCATATTAATTCGTATACACAGCGGAAAACATGATAACATATACAGTAGAGACATGATAAAATGTGGTAAAACATAGTTAGACACTTATCTTGTAACAGTGGTGGAATCCACCAACCAAATGCAGGCCTTCCACGAACCTCCCAGCCTTAGACTGCACTGCTCATCAACTTAGCAGTGGGTCACCCCCGAGCTGGGACTAAGCTCCACCCTAAGGCAAGGAATCTAGGCTCAGGTTGAGGTTACAGGAAAAACAGTCACACACAACCACAAGGACGAAATGCTCTCCCAGGAATCTCCCACGCTCACTGCCCACAGACCCTCATTCCCCACATGCCTATTCCACCCCAGGAGAATGCACCTTCTCTGTCACCTGGACAGTCCTTCGGTTGCCAATCTCCCTTACCTTGGGTTACAGGAACAGACCGGACCGGAAGTCTCCGGGCTCTATGGAAGCTATAGGGTTCCTTCCAGGAGTCTCTCCTTCCCCTGCACACTCTCTCACCTAGAGGGAGTCGCTCACAGGCCAACAAGCCTCACACAGTCCAGTACTGCGTAGTCTCAACAGTCCCACGAGAAAACAGACACAGGCTTTCCAAAAACTGGTTCGGCAATCACAGGATGGCTCCACAGTCACAGCTTCAGAACAGGGAATGCTCACCTAGGCTCGCTCAACTTTCTGAACAAGCAAAGACTCTTCCCCGAAATCAACACAGGCTTCTCATAGGCTGGGGTTACATGCATGGGTTTTCTCAGAATCAGACACAGACATTCGAGTCATAGGGTCGCACAAAGGTTCTCTACAGGAGTCGGGTTGGTCATACTGCTTAGAGCTCTGTACGTGTTCAGACAATCCGGTGGAATGGGAATAATGGAATATTCTCACGGCTCACCCTGGCCGTTTTATTCGCATGCACCAGGGTTGACACTTGTCACCCATGGAACTGCATGCGTTCCACCAGCACGCGTTCCTCCCACCACTTGGGAAATCATGTGTCCTTCCAAAATGACTTAGGATAAAAACATATGATGCACATATCTTTTGGAAATATATTAAGATATTATTCCCAGGATTAAGCCCCTTAGGCTTAGCCCCTAGGCTCAACACTTAGCCCCTTTCCCACCTTCCAGCCCCTAATTCCTTTCCCACTCTGTGGATTCTCAGTCCCCCTTCACTCATTCATCGTGGTCGGTCTGCACCTGGCGGTGTTTATATTTTATTAATTGTTCTGCAAACACACAAGTACAACAGCGGGCTCCTGGCCTTCAAACACTTAGGCTTCCTGGCCTAACAACCACATAAGCCTCCAGCTTATAATAACTTGGCTCACCAGCCTATAAAACATATTTACATTTCATTTCATACTTCATATTTACAAAGGGCTCGGCCTTGGGGACATTACAATTCCCCTCCCCTTATTTTTGCACTGTCCTCAGTGCAACTTACACTGTCTCTGCATGTCTTTCAAAATTTTCAAAAAGATGCGGGTACTCTGCCCGCATAACTTCTTCATGCTCCCATGTTGCGTCCTCAGGACCGTACCAGGTCCACTGGACCTTTACAAGCTCTATGTCTCGATTCCAGAGCTATTTGCTTTTCTTGTCCAATATGCGTACATGATGCACTTGCAGGACACCTTTTGGTTCCACCTGAATCACATTCCAATCGATAACATGATTAGCATCAGGTACATATTTCTTTAGCAGTGAAACATGAAACACATTATGTACAGTCATAGATGCAGGTAATGCAATCATGTATGCAATCGGCCCAATCCTTTCCAGAATTTCAAATGGCCCACAAAATCTTGCTGCCAACTTGGCGCAACTTCCCAATTTCAGGGAACTCCTATTAGTTTTCACTTTCAGGAAAACATGGTCACCCACTTTGAATTCTCTATGGGTTCTGTTACTGTCAGCTGGATTATCCCATCTCACTGGAGTGTTGCACTTTCTTCCATAAAGCGCTTCGAATGGGTTCATCTTCAATGATGCATGATACCCATTATTGTAGGCGAATTCTACCAAATGTAGGTAGTCTTCCCACCTTTATGGTTTATCCATCACATACATTCTCAACATGTATTCTATTACTCTGTTCACTCTCTCTGTCTGTCCATTAGACTCGGGATGATACGTTGTACTAAAGTTCAGATTCGTTTCGAATCCTTTGAACAGTCCTTTCCAGAAATTCGAAGTGAATTTCGGGTCCCTATCAGACACAATTATCTTAGGAATTCCATGCAAGCGTGCAACTTCTTTTAAGAAGATATCAGCAACATCAACTGCCCTGTGGGTGGTTTTCAGTGGAATAAAATGGGCAACTTTAGTAAGCTTGTCCACCACCACCATGATTGAATCATGCTGCTTGCTTGTTCTGGGCAATCTTGTGATAAAATCCATTGTTACCACGTCCCATTTCCACTCAGGAATAGGTAAAGGCTGCAACAACCCTGCTGGGTGCCTATGCTCAGCCTTAACCTTCTGGCACTCCATACATCTGGCGATGTATTCAGCGATTTCTTTCTTCATACCCGGCCAAAACTAATGGCCTTTGACTGCTGCCACAGTCTTCTGATATCCAGGATGTCCAGCATAAGCCATGTTATGCATCTCCTTTAGAATTACCAGCTTCAATTCTCGGATATTGGGTGCATACACTCTGTTCTTATACAAAAGTAAGCCATCAGTTCCCAAGGTGTAACTTTCCTTGGTCTGTGGTCTCTCACGCTGTTATAGCTTTGCTATAA
Source organism: Picea engelmannii (assembly GCA_009831015.1). Classification (NCBI taxonomy): domain Eukaryota; kingdom Viridiplantae; phylum Streptophyta; class Pinopsida; order Pinales; family Pinaceae; genus Picea; species Picea engelmannii. The sequence goes on from ML810227.1 coordinate 25,142, forward strand.
GACTTCTGTACTGCAAATTAGCATTTGCAGCTTCCAAAATTCTGTCTTTCATCTCAATCTGATACATGCTAATGGCTATAGCATGTAATTCATGCACTTTTCTTTTGAGTGCATCAACCACCTTATTTTCTTTCCCTTTGATATGCTTGATATCAAAGTCATATTCGCACAGAAATTCCAGCCATCTGATTTGCCTGGCATTTAAGGTCGGCTGATCAAATAAATATTTCAGACCATTATGGTCTGTTCTCAACTCGAATCTCTTGCCCATGAGGTAATGTCTCCATTTCCTCAGTGCGTGGACAATTGCTGCCAGCTCTAAATCACGAGTGGCATAATTATTCTCATGCTCCTTCAACTTTCGAGACTCATAACAAACTACAAATCCTTCTTGGTTGAGAACTCCTCCCAGCCCCTCCTTACATGCATCTGTGCACACTACGTAATCCTTGTTTGGATTTGCAATCTTCAGGATTGGAGCACTAGTTAGCAGCTGCTTCAATTGCTGGAAGCTTCTCTCACACTCTTCAGTCCACTGGAACTTTTTCTCCTTCCTTTGCAAGGAAGTGATAGCATGAGCTATCCTTGAGAATCTGGCTATAAACCTCCTATAATAGCCCGCCAGACCCATAAAAGATCTAACTTCTGCCACATTCCTTGGCGTTGGCCATTCTCGAATGGCCTGTACCTTTTCAGGATCCACAACGATCCCTTCTTCAGATATAATGTGTCCCAAGTAATGGATTTGCCTTTGGTAAAAAGAGCACTTGCTCAGTTTTGCGTACAACTGGTGTTCTCTCAACACCTGCAACACCATTCTCAGGTGTTATTCATGTTCTTCCTCTGTCTTGGAATACACCAAGATATCGTCCAGGAAGACTATAACAAAATTATCCAAATAATTTCTGAACACACCGTTCATTAAGCACATGAAAACAACAGGCGCGTTGGATAGTCCAAACGGCACCACTGTGAACTCATAATGACCATACCTTATTCTAAAGGCGGTCTTGCTGATGTCCTCATCCTTTATCCTCACTTGGTGATATCTAGATCGAAGATCTATTTTTGAAAATATTTTTGCATCCTTCAACTGATCAAAAAGATCATCAATCCTTGGCAGAGGATACTTGTTCTTGACAGTGACCTTATTCAACTGCCGAAAATCAATGCACAGCCTCAACGTACCATCTTTCTTCTTTACAAATAGGACCGGGGCTCCCCATGGTGACACACTAGGGTGAATGTAACCTTTCTTTAGTATCTCTTCGAGCTGCAATGACAATTATTTCATCTCTGGTGTACTCATTCTATAAGGAGCCTTCGAAACTGGAGCTGCTCCAGGCATCAAATTTATAGAAAAATCGATATCCCTCTTCGGAGGTAGTCCAGGTACCTCCTGAAATATGTCCTTGAATTCTTTGACTACTTTTTGGTCTTCCAGATTCGATACTACATCTCAGGATGCTTCTTCCACCTGAGTTGTAAATAATTGACAGCCTTTCCGGTAACATTTCTTCAGCTGCATGGCTGAGATTTCCCTGACAGCCATGGCTCTGGGAATTCCTTGGACTGTTACCTGATTTCCCTCTTCGTTCAGGCATGTGACCCTCTTGTTACAACAATCCATAAGGGCATGGTGCTGGTCCAACTAGTCCATCCCAATTAAGCAATCATATGAGCCTAAAGGCAGAATGTTCAATTCAGCCTTAGTGCTCATTCCTTTCATGTCCACTGAACATGACTTAACCAATTCAGTGACCTTCCTCTTGGTCCCTATGGCCAACTGCACTAAGAAAGACTTCTCATGTTTGCTCCTCGTTAGATGCAAACTTTCCACCACTCTAGGATCTACATAACTATGGCTAGCTCCTAAATCAATTAAAATAATAAGTGGTCAGTTGTTAATCATACCTTCCACTTCAATCATGTGCGATTGAAATTCTGCTTGATTATTGTCCAGGGATGCATAGATCCTCGGCATTATGCTACCCATATCCTCCACTGTTCTAGCTTACTGAACAGTATGGACAATTCTTACTTTGTCTTTTCTGTGGGGGCAGTCTCTGTACCTATGATTTCCTTTACAGCCCCAACACTCTATAGGTGGAGGCCTTGGCATTTGCTCACTCCCTTCAACCTTCCTAGGCTCTTTAAAAGTTGACTGTCCCCAAGGATTGTTTCTGAAAAAGGAAGGCTTGCTTCCCTTCTACCTCTGTTCCTTCTTAAATTTCCTCCGATCATCCCAGAACTTCCGAAGGATAGGCCTTTCTCTTTGCTGTTCATATAAGCATTTCGCCCTTCTTATTGTTTCTTCCATAGTCTTAGGATCATCATATTGAATCTTTTCACCAATGGAAGGTGGCAGTCCACTCAGATATCTCTGAATCTTGACAACCTCGTCTTTGATGAATGGAACATACTTCAGTAGTTCTAGAAAACTTCGTTCATACTCATCAATAGTCATGCTGCCTAGATTGAGTTCAAAGAACTCCTTCATCTTTCTGTCATAGTATCTTTTAGTTAGGTATTTCTTCTCAAAATACCTCTTAAATTCCTTCCAAGTGACCTCTTTCTCCTTGATGTTCTGCACTTGCACAAACTGATCCCACCACATGGATGATTTTCCTTTCAGTTGGTACATTGCGATTCTTCCTTCTGCATGGGCGGAATAATTATGCAGTTGGAAGTATTTCTTCATGCCAAGCAACTAGGTCTCAACATCTTCCTCCTTCTTATGTTCTCCATCGAATGTTGGAGGCTTAATCTTGTTCATCTCTCCTTTCAATTCCTCCTTTCCAGATTTTTGATGTTTTCTGGTAGGGGACGGGCTTGAACCACTGTGTGTCTCCCTGTCCGAATGTATTTGGGAGCGACTAAGACGTTGGCTACCACTCCTCGACCTAATTCTTCTCCCATGGGTTCTGCGACTCTCCGTAGTACTTGAGTCTCTTCCCTTCTCGAGTTTCTTCTCTATTCTTTCCAGGCTCTTCAAAATTTTTAAGTTTAATTCACCTTGTCGATCCCTGACTTTCATGAGCTTTCGTCTATCATCTCGACGAGCCTTGGCCTCTCTTTGAAATCCTTCAATGATTTTCATTATGTGTCCCTCCTTATCCTTCTCTTTTCCATGCCCATTAGAGTTCGATCCTTCGACTCCCAGGTTAACATCCTTTCGTTCCCGTTAGTCTTCTGTTTCAGGGGTAATCTGCACCTTTCCCCAATCCATACTCGACGTTGGTTAACTGGAGTTTTGGCCTTCGTTGAACTATGCACATGCACTCTGTGCAAATAAAATCGTAGATTATCAGGCCATTAAGCCTTCAGGAACAATCTTCATCATTTATAACTAATATCAACAAGAACAAAAGACATTTCGATTCCAATGGGTTTTCTGAGCTCTCGTTCGGCTCTGCAATTTTGGGTTTTTGAAACTCTCGTTTTTTGGCTCTTCGGGACTTTTAGGCCTTCAGTTTTTTATACCTCGAGACTTCAGGTTTAGGGGTTTTGGAGTCTCGGTACTGGAGATCTCCCGTTTAACTCTCCTTTCCAACCCCCGACTTCCGAAATTCTATTTTACCTTATTCTTCGGGTTTATAGCACAGTTGTCGCCCTTTACCAAAGTGGTGCGTGGCACGTTTCAGAGGATCCTCGTCATGTTTGGTGACATCATTAGGGTCCCACCACTCTCTCTTCTCTTTTCGACCCTCTGACACGCGGTACATCTCCATGTGTCCACATCCATTCCTAGAAAAATCCAATGGTCAGATCTTTCTCACATCAGACGGTCGTTAAAGACCCAGAGATTCCCCGAAGGAATCTCGTCCGTTCATCGGGACTTAGCCACATGCTAATGTCTCGACAGTATGGTCGGGATTTATCACGACGAGAGTCCGAGTTCTTTGTCAACGGAACTCCCGAATCCCTGATTTTCCAAAATGGTAACCTCTCAACACATGGCCATCTCAAATCAGACGGTCCACGACTGCTCCGGGGTTTCCACCATGGAAGGTCCCGATCCTTTCGTGGTTTTGGGCTTCCAAATGCTGATGCGCTCTAACTCCCATTAGCCCTCCGAGATAGACTTGTGGTTCACATGACCTCTCCTTATATGACCACATTCATACCTCCTATCGGGGTTTCGGACTTCGCAATGCTGAAATGCATAAACTTCTTTTCCACGGGATTCCCGATTCTTCGAATCCCGATTTCTCGATATGACGTCAGCTAGGCCCCACAATGGAGATTTCCTTTCGGGAAATATCCTGAATGCTCTGATCTCCTCCACGCGTCCTCCTATGATGGACGGTCCAAATCGCTTCTCGCGATTTCGCGGTTCCAAATGTTCCAGGCGTCTCGTCTCCAAGATTCACGAAACGCCGAACTCCGATATGCCGATGGGCTCCCGATCTCGCCCATGTGTCCCAACTAATGGATGACTCAGATCGTTCTCGGGACTTTTACCATGAAAATTCCCGACCTCCTTCGTGACTCCCGATATCGCGATTCCTGGTTTCCCGAAATGGGAAATCTCATGACACGTGTCCTCCGTCTTTCGGACGGTCTAGATCTATTTCGGAGATTTCGCCTCTAGTCTTTGAGGTTTAACCTTTGGACATCTCCCGACAGATCCAATGGCTGTCGGGTTTTTCCGGCCGAGATCTAACGGCTCAGATAGTTCCTAACCAATTCGGAATTTCGCGTATCACGATTTCCACATTCCTGTGTATTTCAAAAGAAATTTTAATCCCTATGCACATTTTTCCAGATCCGATGGTCATGATGGCTCGTCTTCCCTCCCGAACAGATCCTAAGGTTCTAACACCATTGGTGTAGAGACCTGTCTCCCTATGGCTATAGACCACACCAGCTGCGGTTTCACTCGCCGCTATACTTCCTGAGCTTGTAAGCATGGTCAAGCAACTACTTGACACTCCGGAACAAACCAAGGTCCGAAATTGGTCCTCCAGACCCAATTTCCCTTCGCATTCTCAGTCCAAAGACCGCTCCACTGGCCCATCTAGGCTCAGTGTCGAAACCTTGGCTCTGATACCAATTTGTAGCGCACCCATTTCAAAACTCTGGGCTTACTCGCACTCTGATACCAATTTGTAGCGCACCCATTTCAGAACTCTAGGCTTACTCACGCTCTAATACGTCCAATTTGTACACACCATTTGTACAAAGCTCATGCATATATTATAAATCCCATGAATTTAAACAATTAAACACATTTAACTTAGAGTAAAACATATCATTACTGCTATAATTAAACAATCCATAGTATTCCATATTAATTCGTATACACTGCGGAAAACATGATAACATATACAGTAGAGACATGATAAAATGTGGTAAAACATAGTTAGACACTTATCTTGTAACAATGGTGGAATCCACCAACCAAATGCAGGCCTTCCACGAACCTCCCAGCCTTAGACCGCACTGCTCATCAACTCAGCAGTGGGTCACCCCCAAGATGGGACTAAGCTCCACCCCAAGGCAAGGAATCTAGGCTCAGGTTGAGGTTACAGGAAAAAAAGTCACACACAACCACAAGGACGAAATGCTCTCCTAGGAATCTCCCACGCTCACTGCCCACAGACCCTCATTCCCCACATGCCTGTTCCACCCCAGGAGAATGCACCTTCTCTGTCACCTAGATAGTCCTTCGGTTGCCAATCTCCCTTACCTTGGGTTACAGGAACAGACCGGACCGGAAGTCTCCGGGCTCTATGGCAGCTACAGGGTTCCTTCCAGGAGTCTCTCCTTCCCCTACGCACTCTCTCACCTGGAGGGAGTCGTTCACAAGCCAACAAGCCTCACGCAGTCCAGTACTGCGTAGTCTTAACAGTCCCATGAGAAAACAGACACAGGCTTTCCAAAAACTGGTTCGGCAATCACAGGATGGCTCCACAGTCACGGCTTCGGAACAGGGAATGCTCACCTAGGCTCGCTCAGCTTTCTGAACAAGCAAAGAATCTTCCCCAAAATCAACACAGGCTTCTCGTAGGGTAGTGTTACATGCACGGGTTTTATCAGAATCGGACACAGACATTCGAGTCACAAGGTCGCATGAAGGTTCTCTATAGGAGTCGGGTTGGTCATACTACTTAGAGCTCTGTACGCGTTTAGACAATCTGATGGAATGGGAATAATGGAATCTTCTCACGTCTCACCCTGGCCATTTTATTCGCATGCACCAGGGTTGGCACTTGTCACCCATGGAATTGCATGCGTTCCACCAGCACGCGTTCCTCCCACCACTTGGGAAATCACGTGTCCTTCCAAAAGGACTTAGGATAAAAACATATGATGCACATATCTTTTGGAAATATATTAAGATATTATTCCCAGGCTTAAGCCCCCTAGGCTTAGCCCCTAGGCTCAACACTTAGCCCCTTTCCCACCCTCCAGCCCCTAATTCCTTGCCCACTCTGTGGATGCTTAGTCCCCCTTCACTCATTCATAGTGGTCGGTCTGCACCTGGCGGTGTTTATATTTTATTAATTGTTCTGCATACACACAAGTACAACATCAGGCTCCTGGCCTTCAAACACTTAGGCTTCTTGGCCTAACAACCACATAAGCCTCCAGCTTATAAGAACTTGGCTCACCAGCCTATAAAACATATTTACAGTTCATTTCATACTTCAGATTTACAAAGGGCTCGGCCTTGGGGACATTACACTTTGGCACTACTACCTTGTATTATTATATAGTACCACCACTTTACGGGTAACTTGGAGGACCAATTCACATTTTTCATGATTCCAGTTACTCTCCTTATATATACTTAAATGTAGCTCCACTTTATGTTTTCTCATGGCTACAATATTGTTTTGACATGGATCCACGATGTATTCTTTTGTGGCCATGTTTTTTCATATTATATACTTCATGGATCCACAATGCATTTGACTTGGCAACTATGCTTGTTTTTCACTTGAGCTTGGGTATGCCCACCTTGGGAAGATTTTTTTCATATGATAATTTGGTATTTGCTTGTAGATAGCTTCCACATCCTTAATCTTCTATACTTCTCCTTGGCTCACTTGTAACAATACCTTGTACTCTCCAATTTGTATGTATTTCGACCATCATCTTACCTTCTAGCCTCGCACAATAGGGGACATTTGTTATATAGTTATATTTAGTTAGATGGGATCAAATCAGCTAAGTGAATCCACTTACACACCTTATGCAAAGGAAGACAGATCATCTCCATAGTTTAATTAAGTCCTTTACTATGCGATCATAATTTTCCTTAGTAAAATTCACAACCATGTTTCTAGTCTTTAGCGAAACACCCACGAGCACCCTCAAAATACTCTAAAAAGGAAAATTTCTACATAATGCACAAGCCCATAATATGGATTACACATGGATAACAATTGTATGGAATGCATTTTAATCCTCCTTGACTATAAAACCTCCTTAATCATATAAATAGGAGGCCTTGGGTTGAAGAAAGGGCATGGAAAGAGAATACACTATTACTCTAGAGAAATTTCAAGCCTTTCGTTAAATGTCTTATGCCCTAGTTTTCTCTCAACTTGAGTATAAGAAACCCTTGGTGTTTCAAGCCATGAGAGTTTGTTTAGCCACTCCTTGGCTACTCTAGAGAAGAAAAATTTTAGTCATATTGATCAAGAGTTGAGTACTTATGGTTGAGGAAGAGAGGATGTAGGATCTAGAGAAGGAGGCACCACAAAAAGGTTTAGGTATACTTGTTGTCATAATTTTTATATTTATAATATAGATTTATCTTCTCCACCTTACCCCCCCAACAATTCTCACATACTTGTTCAAATCTTGTCATGCATGGATAATAAAATTGGTAGGAGTTTGATTTGCCAAAAGATCAATTAGGGTTTTATGATTTCACAATTTACATTTTCTATTTGCTAAACTATAAATGAGAAAGGTTTTATTTGTTTGACTTATGTGCAAGAGTGAAAAGTATTATGGAGTTGGAATTGAATCAACCAAGTTTTTCACAAGACAAGAGACAAACCATGATCTATAGGTATTTAAATTTCTCTCCCTCTTTGCATTTTCATTATGAACATGAACCCTAGGTAATGGTAGATAAAAGTCTATCTCTTTGTATGTTAGTGAACTTGATTCACTCACTATGGATTTCACCATTCATGTAGGTATAATTCTTGTCAACAAATTTCCCATAAATCAAATACTTTAGGGACTCATCCTTCTTTGGCCAACCTGGACATCCAAATATTTTTATACCTTTTCTTTTCCTCCCCAGTGTACCATTTTTAAGTGGTGGAATAGTGGTAATCCTTATCTCACTATGCTAAAGAGATGATGATAACCCCACAACTGCAAGAACTTCAAACAACATATATGTGTTAAGTGAAATTGAAAATAAAAAGTGTTTTCTAGGAAAGGAAGATGAAAGTTGGCCATGGCATAGAACAATGGGTCACATGCATTTTGATAACCTTGTCAAAGTCAACAAAAGAGAAGCAGTAAGAGAAATGCCCCAGATCATGAAACCAACCAACACTTTATGCAAGCATTGTCAACAAGGAAAACAAACAAAGACAAGGTTCAAATCAAAGGAATATTCAACAACAAGACCACTGGAAATTGTGCACATAGATCTAGTTGGACCAACTACAACAAAGGGCTTAAAAGGTGAAAAATACTTTATGTTATTAGTTGATGATTATTCAAGAATGACTACAGTTTGCTTTCTCAAGAACAAGTTAGAAGCTTTTGAAAACTTCAAGATATACAAAGAAATGGTTGAAAATGATATGGATTCAAGAATCAAATGTTTGAGATCTGATAATGGAGGAGAGTTCACTTCAAAGGAATTTATGGCCTATTGTAGCAGTCATGGAATAAAAAGACAATTCTTCGTTTCTAGGTCACCTCAACAGAATGGAGTTGTTGAAAGAAAGAACAGGACAGTACAAGAAATGGCTCAAACAATGCTAATGGATTCCAAATTGACATATATATTTTGGACACAGGCAGTTCATACAACAGTTCACATTCAAAATAGATTAATGCTCAGAAACAACACTGATAAAACTCCCTACGAGCTATGGAAAGGAAGACCAACAAATGTGAAGCATTTCAGAGTTTTGGGAAGCAAATGCTACATCGACAGAGAAGATGGCAGAATGGGAAAGTTTGAATCTCATGTGGACAAAGGAATACTTGTTGGTTACTCAAGTACAAGGAAAGCATACAAGTGCTACAATCTAAGATTGAACAAAGTTGTGGAAAACATCAACGTAACAATTGATGAAACAGGCAGACCAGAATCAAAGGAAGAAGAAAACAAATCAATGGAACAAATTTTCAAAGAAGAAGATGAAAAAGAAGTATAAGAGGAAGATATAGATGAAGAGAATCCGACAGAAGCATAAGAGAAAGTTCATAAAGTATCTCCAAAGACACCTATAAAATGAGTACAGAAGAATCATCCTTCAGATCAGATTATTGGAAACAAAGATGTAGGAGTTAAGACTAGAAGAAAAATCCATTCACTAGAACAAACACACCTAGCACTCTTATCTACAATTGAACCAAACTGCTTTGAAGAATCTAGCAAGGATGAATTTTGGAATAAGGCCATGGATGAAGAATTGGATCAAATAGAGAAAAATGACACCTGGGAATTGGTTCCAAGACCAAAGAATAAGAATGTGATCGGCACAAAATGGGTTTTCAGGAATAAATTGAATGAATATGGACATGCTACAAGGAATAAAGCTAGATTGGTATGTAAAGGATATGCACAGATTGAATGAATAGACTTTGAAGAGACATTTGCCCCATTTGCCAGAATGGAAGCAATCCGTTTACTTTTAGCTTATGCATGCTCCAAAAATGTTAAAGTATATTAGATGGACGTAAAATCATCTTTTCTGAATGGGGAACTTGAAGAAGAAGTCTACATTGAACAACCAAAAGGATTTTAGTTGTCAGAGAACACAGACTATGTATGTAAATTAAAGAAGGACTTGTATGGTCTAAAACATGCTCCTAGAGCATGGTACTCTAGACTGGATAAGTATCAGTAGCAGGCAGGGTTCAGAAAAGGAAGTGCAGACAACAACCTCTATATCAAGGTAATTCAAGGTAATATTTTATTAATTGAAGTTTATGTTGATGATATTATTTTTGGTAGTGATGATGACAGGTTAAGCCAGAAATTTGCAAAAGACATGCATAATGAATTTGAAATGTCGTTACTTGGAGAACTATCCTTCTTTCTGGGACTTTAGATACGTCAAAGAAACCAAGGAATTTTTATTTCTCAAACCAAGTATATCAAAGAAATGCTAAAGAGGTTCGGAATGGAAGATTGCAAACCAGTTATCACTCCCATGCAAACCAGTTGTAAGTTGAGCAAAGATGATGATTTGAAGTCTATAGATCAGAGGCAATACATGTCAATGATTGGAAGCCTACTATATATGACAACATCCATACCAGATGTAATGCAAGTAGTTGGACATGTGGCACGATTTCAAGCATCACTAAAGGAATCACATGTATTAGCAGTAAAGAGGATTTTCAGATATCTTAAAGGAACATAAGAGTTTGGATTATGGTATCCAAAAGAAAAATATCTATCACTTATTGCCTACACAGATTCAGATTGGGCAGGTTGTATTGATGACTGATGAAGCACCATTGGAGTAGTTTTCTACTTAGGTGAGTGTTTGGTATCATGGCTAAGCAAGAAACAATCATCAGTATCTCTATGTACAGCCGAGACAGAGTATATTGCAACAACAACATGTTGTACACAGGTTCTTTGGATGAAATAAACTTTCTCAGATATACAGGTTGAGTATGATGAGCCCATTCCAATATATTGTGATAATACTAGTGCCATCAATATCTCAAAACACCTGGTGATGCACTCCAAGACGAAGCACATTCCAATCAAGTATCACCTTCTACGGGAATAGGTTGCAGAAAAGAACATCAGAGTTGAGTATGTGGGCACAAAAGAACAAGTGGCAGACATCTTTACAAAAACACTTCCATGGGAAGCCTTTGAATATCTTTTCCAGAGACTTGGCGTTATTTCTACTCCAAAATGAATTCTTTTTGAATGATTTTTGAATGCTTATCTTATATGTCTTAGATGTACACGAGGAAGCACCATAAGAGGACAGTTCAGTCAGGGGGAGTAGCCCGGGATGGAAATATACCTTTTCCATTGATAAAAAAAGGGGAGAGATTTATCAGATGTAGAGGATAGAGGCATGGTTCTAGGTGGAGCAGATTTATCAGATGCAGAGGACAGAGGCAAATTTATCAGATACAGAGGATAGAGGCATGGTTCCAGGGGGAGCATGAGTGATATGATTTCAGTATTGCATCAGAGTGTTGCCATCAATGCCAAAGGGGGAGATTGTTGATTAAGGTTGGTTGTCATTGATGTCAACCCTTGAAGAAAGCCCCGCAACACAAAGGTTTGGGTAATGGACCCAATATTTTTTGATGTAAATATGACTCATCATTGTCTTGTCATGGTTGATAAGAAGTAAAGATGGATGAACTCCAAAGTGGTCCCCTTATGGTGAAAGCCCTCACGGGAAGACACTTTGCGGAGTAAGAGAACCCATGATTAATTGTGGAATAATGAGATCCTAGATGGATATTTCTTGTCATTACATTTCCAGTGGTATGTGGAACGTCACATAACTCCTCACGGTTAGAGAGTTATGGCCATGAGAAGTTGGAGACCCCAGGTTTGGGTAATGGACCCAAGTTTGCTTGATGGATAACAGTATGAGTTATGATATATTTTCAGATAATACTATTCTATATGGATAGTATGTGTCATTCCATTTCTGGTGGTATGTGGAACGTCACATAACTCCTCACGGTTTGAGAGTTATGGCTTTATGAAGTTGGAGGACCCTCATATGTCATCTAGAAGCCCCAAAAGGTCAAAGTAGTCAAAGTGGTTTAAGAGATTTT
>ML810227.1:37504-48389 GCA_009831015.1 Picea engelmannii
TATCAGTTTCATATCTTTATACATTACAGGTACAAAGTTATGATTACTTCAAGTTAGGGTTGTTGACTAATCCAAAACTAGGCATGTGAGACTAAAGAAAAGTTTGATGAAAATGATAGTCTCTTGTTGTTGAAGTTAAGGAAAGTTTGCAGGAATGTGCTCATATGAACTAGGTCTATTACATAGCTACAAATCAGATTTGGATGATGAAATTTATGGGGGCTTTTGGTTAAGGTACATGTTGAGTACATGGTTGAGACAAGTAGTTGATGAGTTGGCACATACATGAGGTGTATAGTTGATGATGTTGGTACATATTGATGAGTCATAGTTGATGAGTAGTTGACACATGATTAGTACATACTTGGTACATGGTTGGATGCACTTGTTTATGGTACAGGTTGCTTACAGGTTATTTGGTACAGGTTGGTGCATGGTTGATGCACTTGTTTATGGTACATGTTGATTACAGGTTGAGGTACAGGTTGATGCATGGTTTAGATTTATTGGTACAAGTTTACAATAGTATATCTCATAGTGACAAGTTGACAATGGTTCCATCATTCTACTTCTACTTCAGGGTGGCAGGACGGGGCAAGGACAGGTGGTTGTAGCCACCTTCCGGTTGTAGCCGGAGAACATAAGGGGTTGTATCCTCCTTCTGGTTGTAGCCAGAGAATTGGGGGGTTGGAGCTTCCCTCAGGTTGTAGCCTAAGAAAATAGGGGGTTGGAGCCTCCTTCTAGTTGCAGCTGGAAAACAAAGGAAGTTGGTGCTTCCAATGAATGTAATTCTTCAAGACATATAAGAAAAAATATTATGTGGTTTTCTCCCGATTTGGGTTTCCACATAAAACACTGATGTACTGTGTATGTGTATGTTTGTTCATTTTTTCATTGCTTATTTACTCTGCAGTTATTGGATAATAATTCTTCATTGATATAACACTTGGATTATATGGTTAAAAAGGATTAAATTGCTCTATTACTGATTCACCCCCCCTCTCAGTAATCTAATAATTCGAAGCAATCAGCTGAGGATCACATCAAGAAATTTATGCTAGGTGTTAGACTCCAGAGTGTTGAACACGAAGATGTCATGTGCAGGTTATTCCCTTACACTTTTTAGGGGAATGCCTCAACCTGGTATTTTTCCCAACAACCTCAAACAATCGTCTCTTGGGACAAGTTTGAAACCTATTTTCTAAAAAAATTCGGAGATAACAAATCTCCAGAAGTCTTGTTGATGAAACTCTCTAGTTTGAAAATGAACCCTAAAGAAAAAGTTAAGGATTTCAATAAGAGATTCCTAACTTAAAAAAAAAAATCCCTGTAGATTCGATGCCTCCTGAAAACTTCATTGTTTCTTACTATACTAAGGCCTTGCATAACAATATAGCCATATGGGTTAAAAGGTCCAAAAATAAATCATTCCTAGAAGCCTTTGAGGAGGAAATCCTGATTGAGAAAGACATTCTGAGTTTAAAATATAGTCTTAGTAGTGAGGATGAAACAACTTAATCTTCTAAAAAGAAAATAGAAATTCTCACCAGACCTCCTCAAACCAAAAATCAACAAGAGGCATTAGAATTGGAAAGTTTGCAGAAAGCTTTCCAGAAATTATCCAATCAGGTTGTAGACTTGAAAAGAGCCGTTGAGGAGGCATCTACCAGTAAAGGAGGTTTTAGGCCACCTTTTAGACTTTTCCTCCAAACCGGCCAAACACGACCACAGAAGGTCTAAACTTCGAAGGTCTACAATATGCTTTGCAAAAAATATTGGAAGCACATGATAACTCTGTTTCTGCACCTCCTGAAAATCATGACGATACGGGTGAGGAAGAAACCCTTGATGAGGAGGATTCATCTCCTCTAATTTTTGGGCACTTGTCGAACAACATCTTTAAATCAAACTTTGAAGTTGTCCATCCCTATAACAATCGAAGTAAAACACAAAACAAACCCTCATCCGAGGTGAGTAAGAATGTGGTTTCAAAATAGTTAAAGGAAACCGAAACAAAACAAAATTCTTCTACCCATGTTTTAGAATGTGATTTGGTTGAAGATCTTAAAAAACTAAGGGCGAATATATCAGTTTTTGAATTACTTAAATTTCCCCTCATCCTACAAAAAATGCTCCAAAGTATTGTTGAAAATAACAAAAAGAATGATCTCATCAACAAGAAATCAACAGAAAGTGGCCCAAACAAAGCTAAAGATGTCCCAGGTAAAAAGTCAGCTGAAAATCAGGATAAAAGGGACACTTCAGAAAAGACTGTAGGAAACTTAGATAAAACTGTTTCAGGTACAACCATAAAAAATCAACAGAATTATGTTGTTTCTGCACGAAAAAATGTGCCTCCTTTTCTATTAACTTTCAACATTTTCAATAGGAATGTACATAATTGTATGGTCAATTCTAGCGCCTCGTCAAATGTGATTCCTTTGTCTGTGTGTCAGAAAATTAACGCTGAAGTAAAACCTTTTGATTTAAAAATCATCCAGTTAGATCGTACTAATGTCAAAGTCATTGGTGAACTTAAAAATGTGTTGATAAGATTGTCATCCAATCCAAAGGTTCACCAAGTGATTGATATTATTGTTGTTGACATTCCTGAAGTATGTGGTTTATTTCTAAGTAGAGATTGCTTAGAATAGTTACACGATTATTTTTCTATAGACTGGTCTCATTTGTGGCTTCCAGAAAATGGACAACCCAACAAGATTAGAATAAACAGAGAACATTACCTCAAGTACACTGTGACAGATTTAAACAACCCAAATGAGCCTTTTATTACTACTGCAAATTCAATTGAGACGCAGGGAATGAATACCTTTTTTGGTAATTTCATGACTGAAATTTCCTCTATCACCAATCCAAAACAATCCGAAGTGACAACCTATACTCAGGAAACAACTTTTCCGAGTACACTGAACATTTCTAATGATGAACAAATCTGGTCCTTATATTTTGATGGATCCAAATCCAGGGAAGGGGTAGGTGCTGGTTGTGTAATTATCGATCCCATGGGTAATAAAACATTTATTGCATGTCGTTTGGAGTTTGAATGTACTAACAATATAGTAGAATACGAAGCACTTCTCCAGGGACTAAGGAAGGCATTGGATATGGACGTGAAAAAATTGGTAGTATTCAGTGACTCTGAGATCATGGTAAAGTAGGTAAAAAATGAAATACATTGTTTATCACCGCATTTGAAAAACTACCAAACTGAGGTATGGGGTTTAATGCCTAAATTTCTCACTTTCAATATAAATTCCATTCCTAGATCGAGTAATTCATAAGTTGATTTATTAGTTAATGTTGCCTCTAAATTGTTGCCTGTTGATGGTCTTTCTCCTAACGCATTCTCAATTGAATTGCTATTTAGGCCATCGATTCGTGACAACATCACAAATTGGTGAGTATTTGATGATGATCAGCAGATCATCAACTTTCTGCATATGGAAGACACCTTCCAAGATGTGGTTATCGATGAAAGCACTCATGACGAAAACCTCCGAGATTTCACGGTAATATCCGATCCTCAATTTGCAGAATTATCATCCGAGCTAGTAAACTCTATCCCCAAATTTTTTGTTAGAATAGAAACATTTTATGACCTGCATTACAAGTTTAGAGGGGTGGTCAATTTCAAAACAAACAGTTCCTCATTTTTGTACGAAATTGTAAATTTAGGAATGCAAGATAATCCTCAAAATATCAATCTGGGAAAAGGGTGTTCTGAACAAGAAAGGTTTGCTTTTATAAAATTGTTCAAAGAATTCAAAGATGTGTTTGCCTGGATGTACGATGATTTAAAAACTTTTGATCCAAACATAATACAACATGTGATTCCTATGAAACCCCAAACCCAACCTTTTCAGCAGAAGTTGAGAAAAATGCATCATAAATTAGAACCTACCATAAAAAAGGAGCTAAATAAATTGCTCACTGCCAAGATCATTTTTCCAGTAGGGCATACTCAATGGGTATCCAACCTAGTCCCAATAAGGAAGAAAAATGGGGAGATTCGACTTTGTGTCAACTTTCGCAATTTAAACCGAGCCTCTGATAAAGACCACTACCATGTTCCTCCAATGGAACAAATTCTGCAACAAGTATATGGTTCTGAAAGAATATCCTTATTAGATGGTTTTTTGGGGTATAACCAAGTCCTTATGTCTCCATCAAATCATCTTAAAACCACTTTTTGTACCCCATGGGGCACCTATGCCTACAGAAAAATGCCTTTCAGATTAATAAATGCCGGTGCCACTTTCCAGAGGGAAATGGACATTGCTTTTTGTGGCCTTATTAATCAGTCAGTTATGGTCTATCTAGATAATGTCACTGCCTTTTCCAAGAATAAGAAATATCACATGTCACATCTTAGGGATGTGTTAGAACGATGTCATAAGTTCGGCATTTCACTCAATCTTAAAAAATCAGTCTTTACAGTAGAGCAAGGGAAACTTCTTAGGTTTATAGTTTCTAAAGATGGAATCATAATCGATCCCGAAATAACCCAAGCCATTGCCAACCTGCCCCCACCTTCTTCCAAAAAGGCCATTCAATCCTTTTTTGGTAAAATTAATTTTTTCAGATGATTTTTTCCCAGTTTTTCTAAGATGGTCAGACCTCTACAAAATCTAATAAAAAAGGATCTTCTATACAAATGGGGATCACAAGAGAATCAATCCTTCAATTCTATTAGAAAATCTATAATCGAAACACCTTCCTTGATGAGTCCTAATTTTCCCCAGTATTTTACGTTATATACTTTTTCATCTGACAGGTCTTATGCTGTTTTGCTCACATAGAAAATTGATGATAGCAGTGAGATACCTATTTCATTTATGAGCTCTGCCTTTAAAGGAGCAGAACTAAATTACCCTGCGGTAGATCAGCATGCATACATTGTTTTTAAAGCAGTTAAACATTCCAGGTCTTACATGTTAAAATCCAAGGAAAAAATTGTTGTTCCTTACCCTGGTGTAAGAAATCTGTTAGCACAAAAAGAGCTGGGAGAGAAAAGGGAAAATTGGATGACATCACTTCAGAAATATGATCTCGAAATAATACCTGCACAAATTGTTAGAGGTCAAGGCCTTTGTAAATTGGTAGTTGATTCAATTGAAAAGTCAGAAAATCAAATGAATACATCAACTGCAAATCAACATAACGAAATACAAATCAGTTGTGCACAAACGGTGCCCAAATCATGGTATGAGAATATCAGATTTTATTTGATGCACAGAACTGCTCCTCGTAATCTTGATCCAAAAAAAAGAAGAGCACTTAGGATTAAATTACTTAGGCTTAAATCTGCATCTTTCCAATTAATTAATGACATATTATTTCGAAATAATTTTGATGGTGTTTTTTTGCGTTGCTTAGAAAAAGAGGAATCCAAAAGGGTGCTGGATGAACTTCATTACGATGACGCTGGGGGTAATTTTGGTGGAGATACCACTGCCCACAAAGTTCTAAGGGCTGGCTACTATTGGCCTACCTTGTTTAAAGATGCTCATACCTTGTCCCGCAAGTGTATAATCTGTCAAAAGGCTGCAAGACAGATGAAAAAGGCATCTTTTCCTTTGCAACCTATTACGGTAGACACAACTTTTCAGCAGTGGGGCCTAGATATTATAGGACCAATCAATCCCCCTTCCTCATAGTAGCACAAGTACATTATGATGACAACAGACTATTTTACAAGATGGTCTGAAGCCTTACCTTTAAAAGTGGTCAACACAAATCAGGTAGTTTCGTTTCTGAACTCTCGTATTATCACTCATTTCAGAATTCCTGAATGTTTGGTTTTTTACAATGCCTCTTATTTTTCCTCCATGGACATGAATGTTTTCTCTCTTGAGAAGGGGATTAAACTAAAATACTCTGCCATCTATTACCCTCAAGGGAACGGTTTGGCCAAATCAACGAACAAAAATCTGATCAAGATCATAAAGAGAATAGTGTCAGAAAACCACAAGAATTGGCACAATGCGCTGTAGAAGGCACTTTGGGCTGATAGAGTAACTCCAAAAGCTTCCATTGGTAACTCTCACTTCTTCCTTGTTTATAGAAGAGAAGCCATCCTCCCTCCACATGTCTTGCTTCATTCTCTTCAGTTATCGCAGAAAGTTCAAGAAGAGGAATGTCCTCCTCTAGAAAATCGTATAAACACTTTATAAAATTGGAAGAAGTAAGAACACAAGAAAAACAAAAATTGGATCAGTACCAGCAAATGGTAAAGATCTAGTTTGATACAAGTTCATCTTCTGAAAGAAATTTTAATGTAGGGGATTTGGTCCTCAAATGGGACAAAGCGCACGAGAATAAAGGAGAACATACCAAGTTCCAAAACCTATGGTTGGGGCCTTTTGTCGTTTCTGAAAAATTGGGTCCTAGTTCTTTTCGTCTGCATAACTTGGAGGGACAACCAGAAACATTCCCATTGAATGGACAGTCTCTCAAGAAATACTTCACTTGATGAAACCAGATCCACCCCTTTGTAAATATTTTAGTTTACATTTCTGTTTTTGTTTTTGGTTCTTTTCATTTTGTGTGATTTTTGTGTTTTCTGGATGATTACATCTGAATCATCAATTCATTATTGAAGGGAATCAGACAAGGATGATTTTAAGGATGAAAATTTATATTAAAATGTAGAAACTTGGAATAATCGTACTAGTCCTTAATATGCAAAATGTAAAATGTTTGGCGATAGATTTCTTAAAATATTCAAATTTCTAAGAATTTTGTGTAGTTTCTATAAATTTTTGGTGATTTTTAAGGTAAAATAATTTTATTCTATGGAATTTGGGTGAATCATTTTCAGAAAAAATGGAAATTAGCGAATCTTGTTTTGGGAAAAACCATGGAAAATTAGCCCAATTGTGAAATTTAGCCCCTAAAATCATCTATGGAATCAGATCTTTCGATAGAAGCAGTTGATAAAAGTTCAAAGCATCTCAACATTAAGTTCTAAACTCATATTAGTTAAGGTAAGTTTTTGTCCAATCATTGTTCCCGATTTTTATTGAAATCTTAGGGAAACACGAGTATCTTTAAAAACTTCTTACGCCGTCCCCTTTTTAATGAGAACAACTCATATGGCTTCCCCATCCCAGAGATGATTTCTTAACTGAAATCTGATTTTCCAAATTACGATGAAAGTCATCAGAACAAAAAAATTATTCTTAAAGATCGATCCTATCATTGCCTAGTTGAGAAATCTTAAGTATCACCTCGCTCTCTTAATATCATGAATTTTCTGAAAATATTATAAACATTTTAGAGAGTTGGAAGCACTATAATGTGTGGGAATTGTGTGTAAGCCCGTCGGGATACTGAACAGGTCCACTGGCAGTGGGTAAATGCACACAGGATACCAAGACAACTTTTTCGGGGTACTGGACATGCCTACTGGTAGCTAAGCAACGTCGGGTTCGAAGATCCTCAGGTATGTTTTTAAATTGATCAGGTGTCAGGATGATTTTATCATAAATGGACAACTCTTGGACATGATAGAACTACTAGAGTGGGTTAAATGACATCCCTGCCGAGGCTATGGACGCTTACTAGCAGCAGTGGCTGTAACATACCCACTACCTAAAATCAAACTTTTTCGTTGATTTCTCAATAATGAGAATCCCCAAAGCTCGCAGCAGCGAAATTCCAAACTCGATCCATAGGTCCTTAATTCCCTGTCACGAACTCTTCTTCACGCGTCTGTGACATTTCCCCGATTCAGATTCGGGTTTCGAGGTTTTGTCTTTTCCGATGTCCAGAGTTCCTGTCCTCTTGAATCCTCTAACTCCGACTTGTCGATGCGCTCCTTTCGGCCTTAGCTCCTCCTGGCTAAACTCTGGTCCATGTGACTGCTAATTCATAAGACCACAGCCTTATCCTTCCTTCGGGGTTTTGGGCTTCAAAATCCCAATGTGCTCCAACTCCCGTTAGCCCTCCAGGCTAGACTCCTGGCCCACATGACCACTATCTCACAATACCGCAGCCTTGTCTCCCATCGGGGTTTCGAACATCGCAATGTCGAAATGCATAAACATTTTGTCCTCGGAATCCCCGATATCCCGATATGATGTCAGCTTCCACTAGTCCCTTGGGCTAGACCTTTTGGTCCACACGACCTCCCTCTATATGACCGCAGTCATACCACCTATCGGGGCTTCGGGGTTTCAAATGTTGAAATGCATTTGCCCACGGGATTGTTGATCCCTCGAATCCCAATTCTCCGCTATGCTGACAGCTGGCCCGCAATGGCACTTTCCTCCTTATCGGGGTTTTGGACTTTGCGATTCCGAATTGCATAAACACCTTGTCACCGGGAGTCCCGATATCCCGATGATCCAAATGTCGATAGACGACTTCCTATCGGGACTTTCCCCGATGGCTCCAATTGTTTCCGCACGTCCTCCTCTAATGGACGGTCCTGGTTAACTCTCGGGATTTTGTGACATCTGATGTCCTGGATGCCTCGTCCCTAGGACTCGCAAAATGCCGAACTCTGACTCCCTTCAGATCTCTGACACGCGTCCCAAGTGAATGGACGGTTCAGATCACTCCTCACGATTTCGCAGCTTCTGATGCTCCGGAAGTCTTGTCCTCAAGACTCGCAAAATGCCGAACCCCGATGCACCTATTGAATTTCTATCGGGACTTCCCCGATGGTCTGGACCTCCGCCACGTGTCCCGGCTAATGGACGACCTTGATCTAATCTCGTGATTTCGGAGTTTTTGATACCCCAATGAAAGAAATTCTCTGTCAACTCAAAACCCCAATAGACGATATACCGACGGGCTCTCGATTTCCTCCAAGTGTCTGCACAAACGGACAGTCCAGATCACTTCGTTGTTTCGGGACTTGAAATGCCCCGAATTCCTCGACCTAGAGAACTCCGATATCCCAAGTACCGATATTCCGATGTGTCAACCCTCTCGTTTGGATTTTACCTCTACTGTTCACGAAGATTTAACCCTCCTGCATCTCTTAACAGATCCAATAGCTGTCGGGTTTTTCTATCTACGATCTAACAGCTCAGATCTGTCCCACCTCGCACATTCCTCCACTATTTCAAGGATGTGGAAAGAAAATCAACGGTCCAAATGTTCTCATGGACCTTGGGGGTCTACGATCCCGATTTTCTTCACTGTTCACGAAGATAGAGGGAAAAGGGGTGAGGTATGTAACGCCCTTGTTACTTTCATCAATCTAACGGTCGTGAATGACCATGGGTCTTCTGACGGTATCTCATCCATCGATCGATACATATCCCTACGCTGCTACTTTGGGATTTTAAGAGGGTTATTCCTCCTCGTACAGGGTTGTTAAGACTTGCACATTCAAGTCCTTTCTCTAGGTTCTTGGTAAAATTTTCTAAGGTGGGGAATATCTGTGAAGGGATTTATTCTGGGGCATCCCTAGAGATGGATAAGGGGAAACAACTTCCCGAGAACGGGCTGGAAGTCTGACTTGGTTCAAATTATGCGTAATTAAATTCATTTATCAATCATAAGCCAATTCATTCATTTTCTGTTATAAGCATATATCTACCCTTTCTTATCAAAACATTGCACAAACATTCTTTACTGCAGTCATGCACAATTTCACAGTTTATGAGCATATAAGTCAACATATGAATTTGAAGATGCGATATGTAAAACACTTATCAGAAATAATACCAGGAGTGAGTGCAACTGCTGAGAGGGGTGCTCGTTTCCACCCAACCGTAGGCATAGCGACTCCCAGTGGATTTACCACTAGCCACCCCCGAGATGAGACCACGATGTTGTGAGACTACGTCTCTCTGTCTGCCAGTGACCAGGAGCAAAGGTTCCAATCCTTCCTCTCTGCTATCACTCACTTTGTGTAATGCCAGAGTTCCCCTCGTGTCTCCCTTCTCGAATCGCTTCTCCCCCATGCCTTATCCTCTTGCGAGGTTGCGTGTGGCACGATTACCCTCGCGCTGATCAGGCCTGACGGCTCTATGGATAGGCAATTCACCTCCCCATCCCTCATTAATCCATCAACCTGCCAACCTACAAGGCATTAAATTTAGGGCCAGCGAGCCACTTTTGGTTCTCCAGGCCAGTGGAGTCCAAATACGATATTAATTCTCGGTGGAAGTTAACGCCACCTTTTCAGGTGCCTTCCACCGCCATCGTGGTCTCTTTTCTGCACATCCCCTCTCAGCATTCCTACAATAAATTCAAAATGTTATTCACATTCATTGACCTCTTCCTCAAGGTCCATTTACATCACATATTCACATTCATGAGTTTTCCATAGTTCTTGGCCAGTCCGGTTACTTTTACAAACTGGGGGAAACAGGGTGTTACAATTACCTCCCCCTTAAAAAGGAACATCGTCCTCGATGTTCTTATCTATTAACATGAATTACATGTACATAAGTAAACAAAATCGGATATGCCTGTCTCATTGCATCCTCCATTTCCCATGTAGCCTCATCTGGGCCAAAATGTTTCCATTGCACCTTGACCTGTGCAATGGTTCTATTCCGAAGCGGGGTTTCCTTTCTGTCCAGTATGCATTGGGGTTCTGGTAGAAACTCTCCCTCCAGTTCCACCTGGATCACAGACCAGTCAATTATATGATTAGCATCATGTACATATTTCTTCAATAATGAAACATGGAAAACATTATGTGTTTTTACTATGGGAGGAAGTGCTAGCCGATAGGCTACAGGTCCAACTCTATCTAAAACCTCAAAGGGTCCACAATACTGGGGTGCCAATTTGGCACAAGCTCCCATTTTCAGGGAACTCCTTCTGGGCTTAATTCTGAGATATACATGGTCTCCCATTTTGAACTCTCTTGGAGTTCTCTTTTGATCAACATAACTTT